>JAECWM010000259.1:0-202500 GCA_018150695.1 Drosophila oshimai | reverse complement strand
TTGTTTTTAATTTATTCCAAAAAAAATTTTATTTTGTACTTCGCACCTAATATTATAAAACCTTCTTTACAAATTTTCGATTAGCTTTTATATTTGGCCAAAAAAATTTCAGAAAATCCGATTTTTTTTTTTTCAGTTACTCAGATGTCCCCCCTTAAAAACAGCTAAAGTGTAGCCTACTTTGAAGCGCAATCAATTTATAGCGCCCTCTTCAAAAAAAATGGTTAGCCTACTTTCGGGCGCAATAAAAATTTTTTACGCACTTGTATACACAATTTCTTGAAAATGGCCAAAATTTTTAGATATTTGAGTAGACATTTTCAATACAAATAAGGTTAGGTTAGGTTAGAGCGGCGGCTGACACAAGGTCAGCCCACTTAGGCCATCACTGGCCCATTGTGATACCGCATGGATCTTTTGCATCCTTTAAACCATGAATTTATAAAGAATCCCAGCCCGTTTCTCTAATGAAACCTGCTATTTTCTTCGGGGGAACAGCTGCTAATTCAGCTAGATTGTCAAGGAAATATTCTCCTATATACTTTTTCCTGCGCCTGATAAGGGCCACACAGGAACAGAAGAAGTGCTCTACTGATTCTACTTCTTCCTCGATTTTGCAGCTTCTGCAGAAGTCGTTGTTTAGGACGTTAAGTCGGGATGCGTGGGCTCCTACGAGCCAGTGGCCTGTAATTGCTCTAATTACAGCTGTGCACTGTGTGCGATGTAGGCTGAAAAGCCTTTTGGTGCGTTTGGCGTCAACCTTAGGCCATGTTTGGCGACTAATGTTGCTGTGAGTGGTATTATCCCATGTTTCTTGTACAAGGGATCTAAAACCCTCCCTTGTCCTGAGCTTAAAAGTGGCTAGTGGCATACGGAAGTCCTCCTTGTCTGGAAGGAGAACTGTGGTAGTGCCGCGTCTGGCCAGTTCATCGGCTATTTCGTTCCCCTCAATATTTTGGTGCCCTGGCACCCAGATTAGGGATATAACGAACTGCTGTGCCATCTCTTGAAGAGATTTGCGGCAGTTGTTCACTATCGTCGAGTTTGAAGATAGCGCACGAATTGACTTTATTGCTGCCTGACTGTCTGAGTAAATGTTAATTACTCCGTTTGTAAGGCTAGAGTGGCGTAGGCAGCTGAGAGCCTCGCTTATGGCGAGAATCTCTGCCTGAAAAACGCTGCAGTGGTCCGGAAGACGGAAGTGTATTTTGATACTAAGTTGTTCACAGAAGACTCCTCCTCCAACTCGATTGTCGAGTTTGGAGCCGTCTGTGAAGAAATTTATACATTCATTTTGTCCAAAGGGGCTTGCCGCCCAGTCCTCCCTAGAGGGGAAGGCTGTTTTGAACGTTGTAGAGGTGTGTTCTACAGGTGTGCAATAATCTGTTAATTGTATGTTTGCGCCTTCTGGTAGGATGGATGAGTGTCCGTATTTACGGATTGTCCAGCAGTTTTCGTCTCTCAGACGTCGTGCTGTGATGGTGGCGATTTCTTTTGCCACCAGAAGAATTGGGGTTATGCTAGTAATAGCGTTGAGCGCTTCACTAGAGGTTGTTCTAAGAGCTCCTGTCATGCATAGTTGCGCTACCCTTTGCACCTTGTTGAGTGCCTTGAGTTTGGAACTGTGCAGCAGCGCTGGCCACCAAATGGCTACCCCATACAGGAGGATGGGTCTTACTATGGCGCTGTATAACCAGCTAACTACAGACGGGGACATACCCCATTTGAGGCCTTCTGCCTTTTTGCAGGTGAAGAGTGCAATGTTGGCTTTACGCACTCTATCCGCTATAGTGAGATTCCAGTTCAGTTTCTTGTCTAGTACAAGCCCCAGGTATTTTGCACTGTCGCTAAACTCTAGAACGGAATCATTTAGTTTTGGGGCAGATAACTTAGGGATCTTATACTTCCTGGAGAAGAGAATAAGATCGGTTTTATTTGGGTTTACGTTTAACCCACTTTCAGATGCCCATTTTGACAGTTTTCTTAGTTTGACTGTCATAATGTCACAAAGGGTTTGCGGAAATTTTCCCCGCAGCAAAACAACCACATCGTCTGCATAAGCAACAATCTTGCACCCCCCATCTTCTATGTCTCGAAGCAGCGTGTTTACTGCTAGGTTCCATAGAAGCGGAGAGAGTACCCCCCCTTGAGGAGTACCTCTGCTGACATGCCTGCACAGAGTAGATGCTCCCAGTGAAGAGGTCACTTTTCTGCTCAGTAGCAGCTGTGTGACTAATCTCACCAACTGAGCATCTACTCCAAGGCTCAGCATAGCGTTGGTTATTGCCTTTGAGTCGATGTTATTGAAGGCTCCCTCTATGTCTAAGAAGGCGGCTAGGGTATATTCCTTGTCTTGCAGGGATTTTTCTATACTGGATATGACAGAGTGAAGTGCTGTTTCTGTCGATTTGCCTTTACGGTATGCATGCTGAGATTCAGATAGCAGAGAGGGATTGATTGATGTTCTTAGGTATAGCCCTATCAATCTTTCCAAGGTTTTCAGAAGGAAGGAGGACAGGCTTATTGGCCTGAGATCCTTCGGTGTTGTGTGTGAGGCTTTGCCGGCCTTGGGTATGAATACTACCTTGGACGTTAGCCAAGAAGGGGGAATGTGGCCTAACGCCATGATATTCGTAAAGATGGCTTTTAGCCAAGGGACAGCAAGATCTACCCCTTGCTGCAATTGTGCCGGAAATATCCCATCGGGACCTGGAGATTTGTAGGGAGCGAAGCTATTTATAGCCCATTTAATGTTGGATTCAGTAATGATGCCATCCAATACTTTGACCGAGTGGCATGGTTGAGGGTCGCTTGTTTGGGGACCTAAGGTGTTTCCTGGAAAGTGCGTATCCAGTAATAGTGTAAGTGTTTCTTCACTAGAAGAAGTCCATGAGTCGTCCTGTCTCTTGAGATAGCCCAGATTTGAGGATGACTTTGAGAGTACCTTTCGTAATCTTGCGGCTTCTGAAGAGGATTCAATTCCCGAACAGAATTTTCTCCAATCCTCTCTTTTGCCTGCCTAGTGAGCTTTTTGAATTGAGCTAGACTGTGTTTGTATTCTGACCAGTTCTGTTCACAACTTAGTCTTTTTGCTCTGTTGAAGAGTTTCCTACATTCTACCCTCAGCTTGTCTATTTCTTGTTTCCACCAGGGTGGTCTCCATTTGCCTCTCGGCTTGCTGATTGGACAGGATGCTTTATATGCATTGTTACAGGCTTCAGTGAAGGCTGTCGTGAGGTAAGTGAGATGTTCTTCCGATGGAGGAATCTGCTCTGGAGGAGCTGGTAGGGCCTTAGCCAGTCTGTTTTTGAAGGCTGGCCAGTTTGTTCTGCGGGGGTTTGAGAACGTTACTGGGTCAGGATTGGGCGCACATAATTCTGTGTCGATATATTTGTGGTCTGAGAAGGAGTGTTCTTTAGAAACACTCCACCCTATAAGTTGGTCATACATGAAGTTTGAGGTAAGGGTTAGGTCTATGACCTCCTCCCTGTCCTTGATTACAAAAGTGGGGTCGTTTCCCCTATTGCAGATAAGTAAGTTGGTGGAGAGAAGGTATTCAAAAAGTAACTCACCCCTCTCGTTTGTATTGGTACTGCCCCACATCTCATGGTGGGCATTTGCGTCGCATCCGATCAATAGGCCAGTGCCACGATCTTCGCAAACCTTTACAAGTTCCCTCAGCTTGTGACCCGGTATTGGGTCCATGATGTCGTACGCCAGGTACGCTGACACCACACATAGCGACCTTTCCTGGAGCTCCAGACTTATCGCTGTAGTGTCCGCATCGCTGTAATTATAAAGCATAAATGCACTAAGGTGCCTTTTAGCTAAAATACAAGTACGGTTTTTACCTTCTCCTTGAGCTACGAGTAGCTTGTATTTAGGGGTGCTGAGTCCGCATATCCTATTGGATACAAACCAGGGTTCCTGGATCAGCACCAGGTCGGCTTCGTCTCTCGGTAGACGAAGCACAAGGGCAGCGGAGGCTGCTTTACAATGATGGAGGTTTATCTGCACGACTCTCAGAGACATCGTGCAGATTTGCCTCCACCACCGTCGCGTCAGCGTCCAGGTCCTCAGCGAAAACTTCGCCCATGGAGTCAGTACTCCCATGACCCAGCTTGCTGAAGCCCTGGAGAAGGGATGCATCGGATATCACCGACTCGCAGTCCTCCTCATCCCTGCCTGGCTCTTCCACCTCGGTGGCCAGCACTTCTTCAACACCAGGCTCGTCCTTCTGCTTGGTGTCTGACTTATACACCCTGATGCGCACCGAGCTAAAACCGAAGTTTAGCTCTCCGTGCATTGCATCAATGGGTGCAGCGGAGTCCTTATTAAGGATGATTACCACCTGACGCAAGGGGCCCTGCGTCTCCTCCACCTTCGCCACCTTCCAGTCGGAGGACGGCAGGTTGGGGTTGCATCTTTGCAACATCGCCAGGATCTTCTCCGGCTCCTTAAAGGAGGACGGGACCCATATAACGGCTCTTGGCCTACTCGGGACGTCCTTCCAGTCGACAGCGACCAGCTTGGCACCCGGGTAGACCTCACCCAGTCTAGATACGGCCGCTTTCAGTAGCTCTGCCGACCTAGCCCCTTCGCACGCCATCACCTTGACGTTACCCTGGTACCACCCTGCATCTTTGCAGATTGGTGGAGGTCCAGGGTCCGCTTCCAGCACCTCGAAGCATTGTACAGCCAGTGCTGCCCTCAGCGTCGCCTTGGTCCAGGACTCCTAGGAGGATCTTGTCCTTTGCCATCTCAGCGAAGCTTTTGTTCGGCACGACGGGCACGTGCGTGCGAATCTTCTTCGGGGCATTTTGAGCCGCACTTTCCTGGGAGCGCTGCCGTTTGGGATTTTTAGGGTCCTCCTTCGGCCTCTCCAATACGAAATTGGGCAACACAGACTTAGCCCAATCCAGTTTCTTTAACCACTCCGCTGAGGGGTGGTGATGTTGCTGTGTGCTTGCCTCTTAAGGATGGCCGCGGCGGATCTCCTCTCCCCGTACCTATCCATCTTGGCCTTGCTTGTGGATGGCCTCCCCTTCGCCCCTGCACCCGACTGAGCTGCAGCTGCGCTTGTGGTAGCACCTTGCTGTTCGCTCGAGGTGACAGGAGTGTCGGTTGCGGTCACCACCTTGCCTCGGACCAGGGGGCGATTGAGCCCAGTTGGCTGTTTCGCCGGGGTGGAGTTGACTTTAGCCCCAGTGAGCTCTGTCATTCCTCCTGCCGTTTGGTTGACTTTGGGTTCAGTAACCCCTGTCTGTGGACCCTCGGTCCTCGCCGGATTTAAGGGAGTGCCGGTCTCCTTCTTTGTCTTTTTATTTTCTTTATTTTGGTACATAATTGTTCCCACGAGCTGCGGAGAAAGGGTGGTCCACCTCCCGGAGAGATCCGCGCTACGGGAGGTAAGGCTAGCTGATCCGGAGGGCGCCAGGTATCCGGATGCTCCGTTTGCGACTGGGCTATTTTTAAAGGGCCCCCAGCCAGTGATCATCGGCACGGGTCGCATGACACCTTGATCCAGCCCTTCACCTTAGCCATGATAAGAGATCGCAGAAACATGTGGCATGGCTATGGAGAAAGCTCCGCCCCAGTCTGCGAATCCCAGATCTTAGCTGGTGCCGTCCCGAGGGACACTGGAGCACCATTACCAGTTGGCACCCTCGTGGAGGGTTCAGCTATAGGATTTTTGCCAACCAATACAAATAACATTTATTATTATTATATTATTGGGGTGTTTGTGTACCGCTACCTGTTTAGATCTATTGTACCCCCATTCGGAGCCTACAGCTCAGATATCAACCCATTTTCTCGAACAAAGTCGAGGAGTTTTGATGGGTTGATTCTTCCTAAGAGCTCATGTGATAGAGTTCTCGATCCTAAGGTTCTGCATCTTATATTTATTAAGGCCGGACAGTCTGCGATGATGTGTGTAGAGGTTTCGTCCTCCATGTCACAGAATCTGCAAGTCCTGCTGCTGGTTATTCCTATCTTACCTAGGTGACTTTTCAGTCTGCAGTGCCCGGTTAGTAATCCGGTAACGATCCTAAGTGAATTCTTCCCTAGTTGAATAAGTTCCTCGAACCTCTTCTTGTTGTAGTTTTCTATTAGAGTTTTGGCTTGCCTTAGGCCTGGGGTATTCCTCCAGTGTTCTTGCCTCATGGTGCCTTCCTCTTTCCTAATGTATTCTTTTATTATGTGCCTTCTTATGCCACAGTAGGGTTCTGGTCCTATCAGGGGCTGCTCGGCTCCTTGTTTTGCCATTTTATCGGCAATTTCATTTCCGGATATGTCCCTATGACCCGGAATCCATCTGAGGGCCAGTCTATTTTGACTGCCCAAACGGTTAAGTTTACTCTTCACCTCTAGGACTATCTTTGAGGTGACTTTATTACTGCATAGAGCAGTAATTGCTGCTCGGCTGTCCGAAAGGATCGAGATGTCCTTATTCTTATATCCACGCTGTATGTTGAGCTTTGCACAACGTCCAATAGCGCATACCTCAGCCTGGAATATGCTGGTGTATTGGCCAAGGGATTCGTGGTATTTTATGCGGGGCCCTACCACTTCAAGGCCAGTGCCTTTTTGTGTCAGGGATCCATCTGTGTACCATGCTATGGTGTGTTTAGCCATAAGGTGCACTTCGGACAATGTGGTCCAATCTTTCTTATTGCCTAAGTGTGTTGTGAAGTTCTGCTCGAAAATTAATTCGGCTGTCATTTCATCCCTAGGGTGTAGTATTAGGGGCACCTCACCTAACAGATTAGTCGCATGCCTGTTATTTAGAATGCAACCACTACCCGTGCCCTCAGTGCTTATTCTCAGGAGGGTAGCTTTGCGTTGAAGTTCAATTACACAATGGAGTGGTGTTAGCTCCATCAGTACTTCGAAGGCAGTTGTGGGACAGGTTTTCATTGCCCCTGTCATACAAACGCAAGCAAGTCTTTGTAACTTTTGTAACTGTTTTTGTATGGTGATGAGCTTAGCTCGTTTACCCCATGCAATTGCTCCGTACGTGAGAATTGGTCTCACAATCATTAAGTATAGCCATCTTATTATCTGGGGCCTGGTTCCCCAGGATTTCCCAGCAATTTTTCGACAGGTGATTTTTTAGATACTTAACCTCTCGGCTAGTTTCTATAGGAATTCCTAGCAATGAGATATGTCTCATTCTCTGTAGTTTGTACTTCCTTGTATTTGTATTTGTATTTGTATTTATTGAGCAATGAGCTGCTCGTAATCATTATAATAAAATAATTTTATAATTCTAAGACCAAACCACATTAGGGGAGATTTTTAACGATATGCCCCTGCTCACATCGAGTGGTAGGCACATAGAATTACTAGCTTGAAGACAATAACAATAATAACTTATTATAATTCGACACTGAAGAGACTCCATACAACAAGACATGACTTAGAACATTATAATTATCACAAAGAACACGGAAAGGGTCATGAAGGGCAAAATTTGACCTGCACAAGGGCAGAGACAGGGGCCGATAACGGCGAATTGTCCTGCACGGTACATTCCAGTTTAGGGAACTAAGGAGAAAGGAGGAGTCGACATCACCATTTATTAATTTATGAATAAACATTACACCGTGACAAGTTCTCCGGTTGATCAGGGTGGGCAAGTCTAGTAATCGCAATCTGGCAATATAAGATGACAACCGATGGCCAGCGTCCCAGTTAAAACCTCTTAGCGCAAATAACAAAAACTGCTTTTGAACGGACTCCAACATGTTTTGACAAGTTACCGTCTGTGGTGACCAAATTGTGAAGGGAACGATGACTGTTTTGGCGGGATTTAGGTTGAGTCCAACCTCCCTGCACCATTCTAGCGTTATCTTGAGTCCGAGTTGGACGATGTCACAGAGTGTCTCTTCAAATTTGCCTCTGGCTATTATCACAATGTCATCGACATATCCCTGACACTGGATCCCCTTTTCAGCAAGTTTGCTGAGAAGCTTATCTACCAGCAGACTCCATAGCAAAGGGGAAAGCACTCCTCCTTGCGGACAGCCTCTGCTGGTTGCTATCGTCATGTTATCTGAGCCCAGTGTACATGTTGCTTGTATTGTAGTAGGTTACCAATCCATTTACTCGTTGTAACATCTATGTTCCTCCTAGACAGGGCAGCTCGAACCGCATCATGTGATGTGTTGTCAAAGGCTCCTTCTATGTCTAGGAAGGCACAAATAGCAATTTCTTTGCTATCAACTGCCCCCTCTAGGGTGCGGCATAGTTGATAAAGTGCCGTGTCTGTTGAACGGCCTGCTCTGTATGCATGCTGCGTGTGTTTCTGCGGACAGTCTCTGAGAGCTGTTCTCCTAATATTGTAGTCTACCAGTTTTTCCAGCGGTTTAAGGCAAAACGAAGTTAAGCTGATAGGTCTGAAGGACTTTGGGCTGGTGATATCTTTCTTCCCGGTCTTGGGGTTGAAGACCACCCAAGCGCTGCACCATGCACTTGGGATATAGCCAAGGGCTAGGCTGCTTACCATAAGTCTTCTTAAGCGGGTTAGGAGTAGCTCCTGCCCCTGCTGTAAGAAGGATGGAGAGATCCTATCTAATCCCGGTGACTTAAATGGTTGGAAGGTTCCAATAGCCCATTTAAGTTTCTCGGGCATAACTATAAACTTGGCTGTCGCCCAGTCACTTGCTACTGTCCTAGTTCTATGATGATCACGCACAATATTTCCCGTAATGGGAGTACTTCCCGGGAAATGCGTGTCAAAAAGAAGTTATAATTTCTCCTGATCCGTGGAAGTAAAGGTGTTATTACCTTTCTTCAGGGCTAAATTACTATCTGTTGCACTTTTGGCCATTGCCTTGTGCAGTCTTGCGCCCTCGTTGACGTTACTTATTGCCTCACAGAAGTTTCTTTAGTCCTTCCGTTTGGCTTTCCTGATCTCTTTGTTATAGAGCGTCAGGCTTTGCCTGTACCGTTACCAGCTACTTTCAGTTTTTGGTCTGTTGAAGTGCCTTCGAGTGGTGTCTCGTAGCCGTTCAAGCTTAGCATTCCACCACGGTGCGTCTGTTTCCCGTTTCTGTCTGCCTAGTGGACAACTGTCTTCAAAGGCATTCACTATTTCGTGACCTAGGTTGTCTACTGCTTTATCTAGTTCCAAGGGATGTCTAGGGTATCCTGAC
The DNA here is from genome assembly GCA_018150695.1 of Drosophila oshimai. NCBI lineage: Eukaryota > Metazoa > Arthropoda > Insecta > Diptera > Drosophilidae > Drosophila > Drosophila oshimai. The sequence goes on along the minus strand of JAECWM010000259.1, from coordinate 193,342 downwards.
GGTTCGTTAGAAAGATTTACCTCTAGAGTTGACTTGAACTTATCCCAGTTTGTTTTCCTGGGGTTTCTTTTAGGGGTGTATCTTTTTGTGTTGGTTGAAGGCTACTTCAAACAAAATTGTCCTGTGGTCGGACATGGATTCTTCTGGTGACACATGCCAGTTCCTAATGTGGGGCTTGATTGAATTGGTTGCCAGAGTTATGTCTAGCACCTCTTCCAGGTTATTGTTTAAAATAAATTCTAGTAGTTGCTCACCTCTGTTGTTAACATCAGTACTGCCCCAGATCACATGATGTGCGTTGGCATCACATCCGATGATAAGGGGGATCTTGTTCTTCCGGCAGTGGTCCACTAGCCCAAGTATTTCTGGCGGTGGACAGGCTTCCTACCCAGCAAAGTAGGCGGAGGCCACTGCTAGCTTCTGTGTAGCTCCTGTGCCGTCGATGGAGATGGCGAGACAGTCCCTGCTCAGGAACTCTGAAAAGATATTGTAATTGATATCTTTCCTTATAACAATGCATGATCTGGGAGGTAGTTCTCCTGGATCGCGTATTACCTTGGTATCCTTCGTGTACAGGCCTATAATGCCATGGTGCCACCATGGTTCCTGTACAAGGGCTAGCCCTAGGTGTTGGGAGGTGATCATCCTAGCCAAGACAGCAGATGCTGCTTTTGCCCGATGGATGTTCACCTGGGCTAGCCGAGTGCTGCTTGTTGCAGCCATCAGATGGGGGTTTGGTGCCCCGTGACTTCTGGTGAAGAGAGCGAGCAAGTCTCTCCACCACCGTCTATCACGGTGACCTCCGCCTCATCGCAGCTGTCGTCCAGGAGGAGCTCCTGGGCCAACTCTTGGGATGACATGGGGTGTCCATCCCCCTGGTCGTCCCCAATCTCCATGACAGATTGACTGTCCTCTCCACTCTGCGCCGTCGGCTCCACACTTGGTGGTTCGAGGGTATCCTCGACAGCCTCGCAGATGTCTCCACTCGCAGATGTCTCTTTTGGAGCCTTCCTGGTCTTCTTTAGACCGCTCACGGTGACGTGACCATATCGGAAGTTGAGCTGGTGGTCACACTCCACTATCTCGTCCCTCCCGGTCTGGTCCATCCCTACTACGAGGAGTGCACCAGCTCCGTCGTTTCTCCTGGAGATGATTTTCCAGGCGTCTGTTTGAACGCGGTTCTGGAAACCGATGAAGGCCAGAATCTCCTCGTTCGTCCTATCTGCGCTCCTCGGGCAGAACAGCGTGGCGTTGTATACTGCCGGGATGTCGTCTCCCGTGCGTGTTTCAAGGGGTACTCCCTTCCACGTCCGCAGCTGAGGTATGGCAACTTTTAGCCACTCAGCTGTGCCCTCGTCCAGGCAATCGATTATCAGGTGACCCACCCTGGAGTGGATCCCCCTGAAAACGACCGAACCGCTCCACGCTGACGTGAGCATCTCGTCCATGATGGACTCCTGTAGTCCAGACAGCTCCTCGTTGGTCAGGCTGACCACCGGGGACCTCTCCGGGAGGATGGCCACCTTAATGAACGATGCCTTCTTGGCAGCCTCCGCGTATGTCGGACGGGGTCCGGTGGGCGGTGGTGCCGGGCCAGAGGGACGTCCTCCGGCGGGTGTCGGTTTCTGGTCTCGGCGAGGCTGGGAAGGTGTCTTCCTGGCCTGCACCTTTGCCTTCTCTACCGCTGCTGCTGCTGATGTACTAGGTCCATCTTGCCTCGGGGCCCGTGAGGTTGTCTCACTAGCCACCTTGCCATGCCTGGACCTTTTGGGGGTGTCTGTGGGTGGTGTGCGGCTGGTGTTCAGCCGTTTGCCAGCCGGTGCTGCTTCTGATGCCGGTTGCTCCCTCGGCTCCTTTGCCTTCTGAGGTACCACTTGACTTTTGACCCTGGCAGGCCACGCCTGTTCGGGTCATCCAGTCCTCCGGGCTGTCCTAGGGCTGGAAGGGCGTCTTGTTTCTTCAGCTGTCTAATAGAGTGTGGCCTATCAGACGCGAGAGGTGGACGTGCTGGCAGGGTAAGTCCTGCTGGCACACCGCGCTCCCTGGCTGGAAACACCTGCAGCGCAGGTCTGGCCTGAACTGCTGGTGAGATCCTGGGCGTGTGCGCTGCCGCCTGGGGTCTCTCGCTGTCGAGGGATGTGTCCTCGAAGTGTCTTGCGACACCGGTTGCAGGGATATCCTGCGGGATTTTCAAATTTTTGTTTCTCTTCATGTTGTAGTCCCACGAGTTGCGGAGAACTAAAAACGGGCCAAAACGTACCCTTACATTTCTGTTGTGAACCTAATAAGCTAAAAACTTTCCAAAAGTGTTGACCTTCGATTTTAGATGGCCTACTTAAGAGTTTTTTACTCTATACTTAACCCTTTCAGGACCGAATTAAATTTCAAAGTCCTGCGTATCCTGCGTAATAATAAAATGTTGCCTATAGGCAACATTGGGCCTAAATAGTATAGTTTTATAAGAAATATGTATGATACTTTACAATGAAATTGCTCTCAATTAAGTTTTCTTAAGTGTCACTGGAACTACCCCAATTAAACTGGCAAATGTTTTTGTAATTTTCGCATCTGCTGGTCCGTTGGGCCGCATGCCTAGGATATATGAAAAGTTTGAAATTTTGTGTACCACAGCGTATATGCTGTTGCCTATAGGTAACATTGTCTTTGGAAAAATCCGGATGCCTTACTCAACCATTATTATTTCCAATTTGCTGTCTTATCCATTAATTTGCCTTTTTTTAACCACGTCAAGCACTTTTTATGTATGAATAGTAGATCGACTATTTTGTCAACTTTTGGCTGCAAAAGTGTTTTACCGATTTCCAAGAACTCATAACGTCTATTGGCACTTTTTTCATGCCGAAATACAGACACTCGAACAGCTGATTGAACAAAATTAAAACCAACCGCGAAAAAATAATTGCGCACTAGTTATTTTGTACAGTAACGACAATGTTGCCTATAGGCAACGTTCGTCCTGAAAGGGTTAACTAAATCAGTTGGTCGTTCAAGTATTGCGCCTGTCCCTATCGACAATTTTGGGCAATAATTCATACTTCACCGATGCATCTTGACTAAGCTTTTAACTGAAGAAGAAAAACCACATCCGTAAATAATGAATTGTAAGTTAAAATAAATAAAATTGGCAAACATTCGCGACAACACTCCACACATCAGAAATAAAGAAGCTCGGCCAGACTTGTGGCTTATTTCAATAAAACATAATTGTATTATTTTGATAAATTAAAAAAAATAAATAAATCCCCAAAACCTCGATTTATACACAATTATATTCAACAACAACGAACATTTCCCGACAAATTTTACAAAAAATAACACTGTTCCTAGGCCCGTTTTACATCGCGATTTCCACAGTTGTACCTAAAACCCAACACTACTTAGTACTACTTAAGAAACAAGACTTATGTGAAAAATTTCAGATCGGAATTTTAATTTTAAGATATACGAGATTAGCCGATCTTGAGTTTGCGTAGAGCTATGTTTATACTAAAGAGGATCGGAGATGTCTCATACTCATACATACTAACGTCTGGCTTGTATAACCCTCTGCAAGAATATAAGGAGTGAAAAAAGCTAAAAGATTTAAAAAATACTTGGTCAACAGACGTCTTATTTTATTAGGTCAAGAATCCTTTAAGTTTTTGACTACTATTTATGAAATTTAGGAAATGTTCTAATAGAAACAACAATATATTTGTGAATATGGTATTTATATACATAGATAAAAATTTGTATTACACCTATTTAACACCCTATGCCCAATTTATTTAGCTGCACAAACTTGATAAAATGGAAATAAATAAAATACGTAAGGATGGTGACCTACAAGAAGACCGCCTAGAAAGCGATGTTGATTTCGCCGTCAATAATGGACTCAATAGCACTTCAGACCTGTCTAATGCAGCATCAACTGGTGGATCTTCATATCGTTATTGTATGCCGACATATGCTGTTTATACCTCGCCAGTACCGACGGCACGTATAATTGATAAGCATAAATTTTAAGAAACAAATTAGATAGGAATATTTGGTTTTTATCTTTTATTTGCACATATCGTAACTTGGCATTTACACAAATTTAGTGCAGGAATGGCCGCGTTTTGAAATTTTCTCGACAAGACTGCTGGCACAAGTTGCGCAGCTATAACTTTAAATTCTATGATTTTTTTCGGGGATAAAAAATATAATTAAAAAACTTTATTGAGATTTTTAATTTAAAGGCTAGTTATACTGGCAAGGTTTTTATAAACAGTAAAACAAAAATTTACCAGCCTACTCCAGTTTATACAATTCGAAAAACTTTTTGATTTCAATCAGGACTGTGAACCTTCAATTTATTTATTTTAGTTCGAAGCGTATTTATTTTCGTTACTCGAATAGTGTGAACGTTGCAAATGTTTGTCTGTCTGTCCGTCTGTCCGTACGAACGTCGAGATCTCGGAAATATATGTGAGAGCTAAAACGAACAAATTTAAAACACAGACTTCTATGTACCGTGGGGCAGATCAAGTTTGTTTCAAAAGCTGTATTGAAAATATCTACACAGACATCCAAAAGTATTGACCAGTTTAAAGAAACTGTGTACACAAGTAGCATAAATATTTATTGCCCTTAAATGCAGGTAACATTTTTTTAAAGAGGGAAATAAGTAACGGAAATCTCAAAGTCGGGAAACCCGGCTATAGTGTTCTTTCTTGTTTTGTTTTACTTTTTATGTAAAACTGTCAACTTTCCGAGAATTTATTGTTATTCTCGTTATTTGTATAGTAAAAGAGAATACTGTGAACGTTGCAAATGTCTGTCTGTCCGTCCGATAAGATCTCGGGAACTATAGGTGCTGGAACCACCAAATTTTGCACACGGGCTTATTCAAGCAAAGCGCAGATCAAGCTTCACCACTCTGTGGTACCCCATAATATTATTTTTAAAGGAAAAGTGTCCTCAATAAATGTTGTTTGTTTTGAAAATATCTAACAAGGTATCCAAAAATCTGGCCACTTTCAGGAAAATATGTATACAAGAGCGTTACAAATTGATTGCGCTCTAAAGCTGGCTACCCTTTTTTTTTAAGATATAATAATGGGAATGAACAGTACATTTTTTTTTTATTTATTGGATATTTTTTATAAGGAGACTAACAATAAGTGTATTAAATCTCAAATGTAAAGTTAACTAAGAAGCATTTCACAAGTATTGAAGAGCTCTAATAATTATTGCTGAGCTGGATAATCGTTGCGTTAAAGGCGGGTTTTCATTATTATTGCTGAGGTGGATAATCGTTGCGTTAAAGGCGGGTTCGGTTAAAAGCCCGGGTTAGACCTCTGGCCAGATGGTTTGAATGAAGAGTTAGATTGACGTGGTAGGTTGCCTTTTGTTTGGATTTTTCATCTTTTACGGGAAGAATACCAAGATCACTATGAATGTTGTCGTTCCGAACATATCAAGGTACCCCAGTGATAGTTCTCAGGATTTTGGATTGTGCTCGCGAATGATGTCGATGTTGCTACTATTCGCGTCCCCTCACAACTGGGAGCCGTATGTCCAGCAGAGAACTGCAATATTCGCTTTTTTCCTGATTTACTCAAACCCAAAGGTTCGTAGGGGAACATGGGGCATAACGGGGCAATTTTCAGTTATGATTTTCTTTCACATACAAAATATGCTATTTTTGTGCATTTCTTTTTCTAGGAATCTTCATTAACTCATATTATAATGAAAACAATTTTAGAACATCAAAAATCATGTGATTGAATTATATTTTTTGACGATTTAGAAAAAAAAGTTTTTCATCCCATTATGCCCCGAGCACGGGGCATAACGGGATACTACTTTCACTTTGTTATAAAATTAGTTTAAGCTGCAAATATTTGCATTAGGGCAGTCCTCTACCGTCAGGCCTTAAATTCGAGCCTATTTTCAAAAATTGATTGGGAAAGAACTACTGAAGATAATTTCATGAACTTTTTTTATTTTATTGGTACATCTGTCGACTTTAAAATCACTTAATCAAAAAGTGTGCCCAGTGGTTCTGTTGTCCTTGGGATGACCTTGAAATGTCCTTCTCAAATTTGGAGGCCCGACTTCGTGGCAATGTTTTTCCGATGTCGTTGTCGGAAATGAAGAAAGTAAAATTTGTTTATAATTATTGTTACCTTGGCTATGTTTGGCCGATCGGGATTTTTTATCTCGAAATTTGTAAAAAATATACAACTTTTTACAAAAATTTTCAATTTTACCATGTTTTTTCATAGTTTAGAAGCTGTAAAAATTCGAAAAATTAAAATTTTCAAAATCCCGATCGGCCAAACATAGCGACATGTTTTCTGAATAATTGTGCCAAAAATGAGATGAATCCGATAAATATTACTGGTAGAAAGCTTACCATCCATTTCAAAAAAGTCAATTTTTGGGAAAACGCGTTTAAAGACAAAGTAGCGCTTGGAAACGGCCGCGAGTGCATGACTTCAAAGTCGCGAAAACCCATGAAGGAATGTTTTTTTCGCGAAACGCTTTTACTAGCGTATTTCTAAGATCGTCTTCTTTCAAATAATGCAAAAAAAAAAATCGATTTTTTCAAACCGCGACGGTAGAGGACTGCCTTAAATGTTTTTATTGTTAATAAATAAGACAGTCAGTTGTTGTCAAATTTTTTTTATTATTGCAAAATATGAAAAAGTGATAAAATAGTGATAAAATATTAATTAATTAATTATTAATTCATTTTTGTTGATTTTGTTTTAAAAAAATCGCTCTGCAGATTTGTGATAACAGTCGTCGAAAATGAATAAATTGAAATTTCAAAACAAGTACATAAATGTTGTTGGACGATAGTTCATCCGATAGGCGCTGTTTCTAGATCTAGTATTTATCGAGAAAATGTAATGGATTTTTGGACCGGGCGATGTACGGTCATATTTGGCGGCCATTTGTAAGGCCATATTTTTTAAGCTTCCGTTCTATTGTCGCGTGGCTACGATTGAGGGAGGACATACTGCGGTAAGCGAGGTTAGGTTAAACTTTTCACAGAATAAAACGGCTGATAGAAGCTCTATAATTTACAAAGGCAGGCGGCCGGCATACTTTATCGGGGGCGTTCCATCTTCTAGCGGGGTGGATATCGGCCGTTAAAAAGGCAACTCCGCTGGAGCCCGCGACACGTTCTTTTATTCGCAATCCTATTGAGACGACTGCAAGGGCAATTTGCGCTGGAGAGCGGGCACGCAGGGTCCAGTTATAGAATTGCCGAGGATGCGGAAGGCATCCATGTTATAGACGCAAACAGCGTGGACAACCAACAAGGGGACGCGGAAGGCATCCCGAAGTGCACGCGGAAGGCGTCGACGTTGGTTGAGTGGGCGCAGACAGCGCCATTTTATTGGAATTTGCGGGTGGAATACGCGGAATGCAACATTCACCCAAACGAAGTGCACGAATAATAGCGGCACGGACCCCTATTATAACAAGTGTGGCTCTTACGCCTGGAAGCAGTGGTGCAGGGAACAAGCAGCAGCAGAAGGTAGTGATCACCATGGCACCGCCTAATCCCAGCCAGACCACTACGACCGCGGTTACAGTTCCCCAACCTGTAATCACTACAACACCAGCTGCAGTTCTCATACCAGAACAGAACATGCCACTACCAACGGCAGATCTTTTGGAAAGAATCGCGTCGTTGGAGAAGGAGCTGGAAATGGTAAGAGCCCGTTACAACTTGAGCACTGCAGGCGATTCCGTTGCAGCGAACGGAGTCAGCGTGGACAGTACGGCGTTACTGAGGACGCAAATTTGTCCGCCATTGTCAAAAAGCGGCGAGGCGACCCCACATTACGGGGTCGGGACGCCATCTTGTAGCGGATCAACACTGCTAACATGTAGCAGTCATCAGTCGCCATTTTGTGCAACAAGCACTGCACAGGCAGCACATGTGTTTGTGCAGCCGGGCGTGAGTATCCAGAGCATGACGCCAACGCCATCAACTGGATCCTACACCTTGACAACGCCGAACGGAAACTATATGATACGCAAGCTTCCAGATCTGCCCACGTTTGGAGGTCAGCCGGAGGATTGGCCGATCTTCTATTGTGCGTTTACTGAAACGACACAAGCGTACAACATCACGGATCTGGAGAACAATCAACGATTGCTAAAGGCGCTGAAGGATGATGCACGTGAGACCGTGAAGTCTCTCCTGATCCATCCAAGAAACGTCAGCGCTGTGGTGGAGCAGCTGCGCTTTAGGTATGGCCGACCGGAGCAACTTATACGCAGCCAGCTAAGTAGTATTCGAGAAGTGCCTCCGATTTCGGAGCAAGCAGCTGGCCGCAACCTGAATCCGGAGTTGAACGAGATCCGGAGATTAATGATGATGAAGAAATGCCAAGTGAGTTTGCGTTGGTTGCAGCAAACGACTCTTTTATTTGCTTTCAGAGATTCTCGAGCTACAGTCGGCTACTCAGGACCACAGCCTGGGTCCTTAGATTCACGCGTAGGTGCCGTGGACAGAGAAGCAAGCTCGAGGAGTACGGACTCACTGCAGCAGAGTGTGAGTCAGCGGAGAACCTGTTGGTCAGACAGGCTCAAAGAGAGGTGTTTCACGACGAGATGCGGTCGACAGAACACAGTAAAGGAGTCGCCAACGGGAGCGACATTCGGGGGCTGATGCCCTACATTGATGAGCGTGGAATACTGCGAGCCTACGGCAGAATTGATGCCGCATTGTGTATGCCTTACAGTGCGAGGAGGCCAATAATTCTGTCACACCGACACAGTCTTACGGAGATGATTGTGTACCCACAGTGAGCCCCAAGAGGTCACAGGTTTGATGAAAATGGTGACGAAAACTAACGATGGATCTTGGTTCGTATGTGTCCCCAGATTACAGAACTGAAGAGAAGTAAATCCTAGCTGATCGGTTTCTCCAGATATTTGTAAATGTAATTTTTTACAAGACTAAATTACAACATACAAAAAAAAAACATTGAACCGGACCGAAAAATTTTTTTTCTGGTAGAGTTAATTTTCTACATTAAGTTAAAAATAAAAAATAAAATTTTTTTTAAGCGAATTTTTTTTAACGATTTTTTTAAGTTTAAGAAAAAAATGTTTAAAGGCCTTTACTAGATTTCTTCATATATCGGGTTGTAGTCGGCCGACTTGGATGTTTGATACCAATTATCACTACCAATAAACTGATCTTTAACTTTGCCATAAAGATCATTTGCATTCGATAAGTTATTTGTCAGCAAGCGCTCAACAAACACAAAACTTTTGAATTTTTCGGTTTTTTCACCATATCTTAAACACTCGAAGAAAATTCGATGAAAACAATGGTATGTAATAAAATGTTTGTATTCACATACACTATCAATATGTAACTAACAAATTCACATCAAAATATCTATCTTAGCTTGCCTCAGGACCAACGACAAGGACGCGGTGACAGAATGGTCCCATTTTTAAAATTTTTTTGTTTTTGTATTTAGTATTTTTTTATGTATTTTTTTAAGTGTTTTTTGTTTTTATATTAGTTTACATATTTTTGTTGTATTTTGAATTTTATTATTTTTATTTTCCTAAAAAAAAAATTCCAATTAAAAAAAACATTAAAAAAAATTTTTTTTAATAAAAAATAATAAAATTCAAAATACAACAAAAATATGTAAACTAATATAAAAACAAAAAACACTTAAAAAAAATATAAAAAAAATACTAAATACAAAAACAAAAAATTTTAAAAATGGGACCATTCTGTCACCGCGTCCTTGTCGTTGGTCCTGAGGCAAGCTAAGATAGATATTTTGATGTGAATTTGTTAGTTACATATTGATAGTGTATGTGAATACAAACATTTTATTACATACCATTGTTTTCATCGACTTTTCTTCGAGTGTTTAAGATATGGTGAAAAAACCGAAAAATTCAAAAGTTTTGTGTTTGTTGAGCTCTTGCTGACAAATTACTTATCGAATGCAAATGATCTTTATGGCAAAGTTAAAGATCAGTTTATTGGTAGTGATAATTGGTATCAAACATCCAAATCGGCCGACTACAACCCGAGATATGAAGAAATCTAGTAAAGGCCTGTAAACATTTTTTTCTTAAACCTAAAAAAATCGTTAAAAAAATTCGCTTAAAAAAATTTTATTTTTTATTTTTTTCTTAATGTAGAAAATTAACTCTACCAGAAAAAATTTTCGGTCCGGTTCAATTTTTTTTTTTATGTTGTAATTTAGTCTTGTAAAAAATTACATTTACAAATATCTCGCGAAACCGATCAGCTAGGATTTACTTCTCTTCAGTTCTGTAATCTGGGGACACATACGAACCAAGATCCATCGTTAGTTTTCGTCACCATTTTCATCAAACCTGTGACCTCTTGGGGCTCACTGTGTACCATTACCACGCCAAGATGAAGCATCAAAATGTGGATGCTACGATTACGGAGATCCGGACGAAATTCTGGGTCACGAAGCTAAGACGTGTTCTACGGAAGGTGATCTCTGGATGCAACGTATGCAAGTTGCAACGAGCGCGGCCGACGCCGCCGATGATGGGTCCACTGGCAGAGGATCGCTTGGAGGCCAACGGATGGCCGTTCAAGAACACTGGACTGGATTATTTTGGGCCACTGATGGTGACAGTGGCTCGTCACAAGGAGAAGCGATGGGTGGCCCTATTCACGTGCCTGACGACTAGGGCAGTACATCTGGAGTTGGCGCATGACCTGTCGACGGATTCCTGCATAATTGCGATCAGGAATTTCGTCTGCCGTCGAGGGCCAGTACACAAGCTGCGCAGCGACAACGGCAAGAACTTCGTGGGAGCTGACAGGGAAGCCAAAAGATTTGGTGACGTATTTGAGCCGGAGAGGATACAAGGAGAACTCTCAGGCAGAGGAATCGAGTGGGTTTTCAATTGCCCAATAAATCCATCTGAAGGTGGAGTCTGGGAACGAATGGTGCAGTGGGTCAAGAGAGTCCTGCGCCACACGTTGAAGGAGGTGGCGCCACGGGATCACGTATTGGTGAGTTTTCTTATTGAAGCGGAAAACATCGTGAATTCGCGTCCGCTCACCCATTTGCCGGTGGACGCGGACCAGGAAGCACCCCTGACGCCTAATGATCTACTCAAGGGAGTAGCTAATTTGCCGGACACGCCTGGCGAAGATGTGGAACTGCCCAAAGAGTGCGCTACTCGCAAGCAGTGGAGAATAGCGCGACTACTGAGGGACCGTTTCTGGAAGAGGTGGGTCTTGGAGTACCTGCCTACACTTGTGCGCCGCGAGAAGTGGTGCCGGAGGACGGAGCCGATTCGCCAGGGTGACATGGTCTTCGTCTGCGATCCAGCCTTGCCCCGAAGAGAATGGCGCAAGGGAATCATCGAGGAGGTCTACCCTGAAGTGGATGGAGTTATCAGACGAGCTAGAGTGCGCGTGAGCGACAGCGGCCTATCCAGGATTATAATGCGTCCTGTCTCCAAACTTGCAGTTTTGGATTTGAGTGAAGCGGTTCTTCACGGGGTCGGGGATGTCGTTGGACGATAGTTCATCCGATAGGCGCTGTTTCTAGATCTAGTATTTATCGAGAAAATGTAATGGATTTTTGGACCGCCCGATGTACGGTCATATTTGGCGGCCATTTGTAGAGCCATATTTTTTAAGCTTCCGTTCTATTGTCGCGTGGCTACGATTGAGGGAGGACATACTGCGGTAAGCGAGGTTAGGTTAAACTTTTCACAGAATAAAACGGCTGATAGAAGCTCTATAATTTACAAAGGCAGGCGGCCGGCGTACTTTATCGGGGGCGTTCCATCTTCTAGCGGGGTGGATACCGGCCGTTAAAAAGGCAACTCCGCTGGAGCCCGCGACAATAAATAACAGCCTTCATCGTCATAATCACGTCTTGAGTTTGCTTACTGCAAAAGATTGTGCCCCGTTATGCCCCGCCCGTTTTGCCCCCGGGAACACTTTTTTGATTAACCCTTATAAAAAAAAAACTTGCGATGTAAAGCTGAAACAACATATTATATCTTGGAATGAACCCAATATTTATAAAATATAAACAAATATTACTTACTTAGATATGCAAAATCTCGAAAGTTACAATTCGGCCGGAATGCACACCATATATGCTCCAAAAAATACGCTGACGCAATAATGGTGCCGGTTTCACTTGCAAAATGTCGCATATGATGTAAAACTATGTTAATGTAAATTTCAGTAGATGGAGCGACAGTGTGGGACAATTATTAATTTCATCCCGTTCTGCCCCTTGCCCCGTTATGCCCCATGTTCCCCTACTCAATTCCAATCACCGAACAAAATAAAAGTTCTGAGTAAAAATCAACTCATGCTTACGAACGCATCATTCTTGTTCAGATCAGTCTTCGGGTCCGAACTATTTTGTTCAGTTCCGCTCATTCGCCGAAACGAAGCGCTGAGTAAAATTCAACTCATGCCGAAGAATGCATCACTCTCGTTCGGCTCAATTTTCGGATCCGATTTGTTTTGTTCATTTCGGATCGTTCGCCGAAACGAAGCTTTGTTTTTTTTTTTTTCCTACAATATTAATGATTTTTTAGTTTTAATAATAAATGTGTTCCGTATTTGGCAACGTGTTTTGTGATTTCTGTTTCGCATTCTTCCTTCTTTACCGACCAGAGCAGCGCAGCGGCAGTGCTACTGCTCTCGCAAGTGAACAAATTCATACGAATTGATTTTTGCCCCTTTGAGTTTTACTCTTGATCAACACAATCAGATTTGAGAGGAATGAACGTTCGTTCAAAGTGATCGGTTTAAACAAGAACATGATTAAACTCAGCGGGTCTAAAAAGTTAGCGATCTGTGTTGATTTTTTAAAAAGAGACTCATATGTGAGTTTGATCGGTTTGATCGGTTGAGTGGAATGGCTTGATTATTCTTGAGTTGATCGTGTATGATTTTTTTGCAATCCCCTGAAGCCGTTCTCTGATGTCCAGACTGGTTTAAGCGTTGTTTTGTAAACCAGGAAGTCCAGCTTTGAAGTCCAGGTATAGGAGGGAACGAGCGTTTATAACCCATTAAAGGCTATTGGACTTGAGGTTTTAAGGATTTTCGTAGCTTCGATGTATGGTGGACGATGGACGCCAAAGTATGTTACACCGTCGGCTTGTGGTAGTTGCGTGTTATTCAGGGTTACATAGTACATTTAACCATACCCTATATATCCCTTTCATAAGTAATCTATTGCAGTAAATTATAAATACGTGCACTATAATATATATTGTAGTCGTGAATTTGTTCTGTGGGGAAACTTTATTTTTTTAAGGAAAGGTTAGGTTAAACCGGCTGGTCCCCTTGTTGAGAGCCACACATAGACCACGAAGTAGCACTGTCTTTGTGCTGCCAGTGAGGGCAGGTGCAGAGAAGGTGCTCCATAGTTTCTTTGGCACCTGGTTCTTTACATTTTCTGCACCCGTCGTCTTCCACTACAACCAGCTTCTTTAAGGTAATCAGTTAATCTAGTGCTTCCCTGTTTGGTAGGAGGCATGTTGAGCTTATCGTGCGCGCTGACAGAGCTTTTATAGCTTCTCCGACTCTTTCCGCCATTTTTTTAACCGTCTGTGTACACTGTACAGGTTCATCGTGTCTTGCCCCGTCCCTGAGCGGCAATCAATTGGCTCCAGGAATATTGGCAGTTGGTTAAAGTTGATCTCTGGGGATATGTAGTCTGTTTTGACAGACATAATCCTTTCAATCTTACTGAGCCCGTAGTTTTTTATTTTCAGGCTGTGCTGTAAGGCGAGCCTGAACGTCTGGAGGGTTGATACTCAGCATCGTTTGAAGTGCAGTTGTGGGGGTTGATCTTACCGCACCCGGGATGCACAATAGAAGATGCCTCTACGTTTTTTCCATCAACCTTAGGTATGTGGATTTTTCGGTTGCTTCCCACCATAGCAGGACGCCATAGAGCAGAATTGGTTGTACTACTGAGTCCAACATCTTCCCAGATATTTAATACTCTCCTTTTGTATCATCGGTATTTAATTTATTCTTGGCGGAGTCCATTAAGGTACCTTGTACCTCTTCCTGGAGATAATGAGGTCCGTTTTGTCCGCACTTATACTAAGTCCGGCTTCTTTGGCCCACTTAAGTTTTTTTTTAAGTGTGTTGTCTATGACGGAGCAGATTGTTGATGGTCATTTGTCTACGATTATTATGCCTATGTCATCCGCATAGGCAGTTATGTAGGGGCTTTGTTTTAAATCGTTTCAGTAGGTCGTTTACCACCAGGTTCCATAGCAGGGGAGAACGCACTCCCCCTTAAGGTGTGCCACTTTTTGTATCCTTCCTAAGGGTTGTGTTCCCTATTTCGTGTATATCCTTCTGCAGCTCAGTTTATTGAAATGGGACATAGCAAAAGATGAATGCGACCCACGTTTGCGCGGAGTCTCCTTTCAGGAGAAAAAAACCGGCTATATTTTTCCCTTAAACTCACTCCGCCGCCAAGAATTAGGGATATTTACCGAGCGCGGGAATAACAAAACTCGATCGTAGTTCATTAAGAAAATTAGATACCGTCCGGGATAAAATCTCTCTAGTTCGATCGATTGGGTCTTAGCGGCGAGAGAAAAAATGAAAACTGAGCTTGCATACGATGGGCTTCGACTCAAGCGCCACGGTCTAAGTAAATAAGCAGCTTTTGAAAGATAATTCTTATCTTTAGAGAAGCGATGCGCCTAAAAAAAGCTTAAAACAGGGGTGCTTACCGCCTATGCACACTGGTCACATCTGCTTTTTTAAAGTCACACATAGCATGCCGGTGGTCACACGTGTATAGTCCATTGGGCACACGCCGATTCTTCTTTATGACGCTATCCGTAACAGATGCTCGCTCGCTAGGCAACAACAATTTCATTGAGTTTTTTTTGAAAAGTGTTATTGTCTTGTTCTCGAATTTACACGGCGTCCGTACACAAGCGCGTGGGTTTTCTTTAATTAGTACTGGTAAGGGGAATTCCATAAGGCAGTTCTGAGCACCCCTGGCTTAAAACGTTTACTGCTGTACTTACTCGCGATGGTTAAGTTTATATGCGCTGTACAGTAGAGTGTATCGAAAATCAACTTTTTTTTAAATTTTCGATGACCCTGATTGCGGAAATGTTGTTAAACCATGTCAAATGGAAGCACAAAAAATTTCAGCCCGAAAGGATAATGTTTACTATTGCCACTTCGTCCTTGAAATTTTGAAATTTTCATGGAAACTCGATTTTTTTTTTTTTTTCGATGACGCTGGGTGCTAAAAAGTTAAGGAGGGACATCTTAATAAAAATTTTTAAAAATCGAAAATTTTTTTTTCGCTTAAATAATTCTTTATGGTTTAAAAAATAACATACCAAAAAAAAAAGTCCGGCAAAAGTGTCTAAGTGTCGAAATTTTCCATTCTGCGGCGATGCCTCACAGGTATATCCCATGGAACCTTTTGTGTTTAAACGCGTTACTCTCGAAACCAATTTTTTTGAGATGGCCGGACACATAACTCGAACAAATCTTAACCGATCGATCTGAAACCCTAATTTACTTATAAATTTTAGTTTAACATGGGCTGCACAATGAACGTACTTTCTGTACTTTGGACATTTTTAAATTGTTTCGTTAATTTTTATTTTAAAGTAAATACATTTTTATTTAAAAAAAAATTTCTAATAGTCTATGAAACGTATAAATGTTGTTTGCTTTTCATGGAAATATATTTTAGACGCTCGCGGTCGACCGCGATCAGTATTTTTTTTAAATTGACTTTTAAGTTACACTAGCTTGTTCACAAAGTATGGTCGTGCAATTTTCTGCGATAAGCGAGATATTTCAGATCAAAGTTGCAAACTCGGAAGGAAAAAACCGTTTTTGTTTTGTGAAAATCCAAGGTTTCATAGATTGTTGTCAATTTTTTTTTTTTTTACAAATTAAATGAAATAAATAAAATGTAAATAATTTCTTTGTTTAATGATGTTAAAGACAAAAATTCCGTCACGAACTCATCTTCAGCTATCGACTTTATATTAAAAATTTAACTTTAATTAAAAGTCTACAGTTTAACCGGTACGAAATTTAAAAAATTGTGAACATTTGAGCATTTTTCAGAAAATGTAACATTAAATGTTTTCAGAAAAAATTTATTTTTTTTATAAAGTTCAAAAACTATTTTTTAAGTATTTTTAGCCTGTGTAAAATAAGTTCCACTTTAGGGAAAAATGCCCCACCGTCTGCTAAAGAAATGATCCTATTGGTACCAAATTTAGCAGGGCATCCGGTGCCGAGTTGATCTGAGAGATCCAGTTATTCCCAGACAAGCGCTCTCTTAACCTTTTAAAGATTATCCAAGTAGTTTTTGGTGTTAGCCGCTTCCCAGTCCCCACATCCGTCCGAAACTTATTTTGCAGCTGTAGAAGGCCTCGAATGCCCTCTCAGTTGAACTCAGTTTAGTGTGTTATTTTATTATGAAAAGAAACCTTCCCATTATCAGAATAACTGTGCTATCTGCATAGGCCGTAACTCTACCAACCCGGTTCCTGACTTTAGCTACTCCTAAAGATGAGTTAATCAGTCGGCATCTGAGCATCAGGTGACGCAATTCTGGATAGCGAGTCTGTTGGCAATTCGATTCAAAAATTGTTGAAAGCACCCTCAATGTCGAGGAAGGCTGCCAGTTCAAACTCATTTGATGCTTAAGATTTCTTGATTCGATCCACTACCTCGTGCAGCGCGATTTTAACTGATCTGCCCCTGAGGCAGGCGTGATGTGCGCTGCTAAAGTTGTGTGGGCTGAGATGAATTCTAAGGTGCAGGATTACCAGTCGTTCTAAGGTTTTCAGAGAAAACGATAATAGATTGATGGGTCTGTAATCCTTCGATGACTAGTGGTTTATTTTACTTAAGTCGGCAAGCCACCCTGATCGTCGTCTACATCTGCACAGTGAGTATGTGAGTATGCATGAGGAGATGCAAAGTTTACTGTGTAATTGCCGTCTGGGTCACAAAAGAGGCTCAGTGTAGCTGGATCCTTGGATCGGACCCGTCAAAGTCTTGTGGCTTCTGTGCTGCCACAGTCAGTTCCTCACAGAATCTATGCCAAGATTCACGTTTAGTTCAAAGCGTTAAAACTGCGACGGCAGTTACCAAACCTTATACCAAACTGCCTATTTTGATTGTTAATTGCATGTTTTAAATAGTAATGTCCAGCACTTGTTTAAGAAATGTGTGCCGTCAAGAACTAAAGTGATTTAGCCGAGGCAAAATCCTTAGTTCAGTAACGAAGTTAAAGTCTAATCCATCAGCGAGATGTTGCCTTCCGTAAATGGAAGCGCTACAAAAGTGAAGACTTTAGAAGCAATTGCAATGAGGCTCGAACAATCGTAAATAAGCAAGATAAACTGCAGGCAGAAGTGAAAACTTGAAGTTATGGCGCGTTGGGTACCTTTTTGGGTGAGCATTTTGAGGTGCGGGCACGACACGCGCTCATACACACACATACGCACACGTAAAATCTCATCTGCCGCGGGGACGCCTGAAAATGCTCACTTCAAAAAATAAAAACTTAACCAAACATTTTCACAAATTTATGTGCCCGTAATCTGTAATAATGTAAACCTGTAGGGGAGAAGTGGGGGTTGTGGGCATAGTTTTGTTTTTGGCTTATAATTACCGAACTAGTGCATATTATTTGGACATATGGGTATCTGTGTAAAGCTAGAGACCTAAACTAACTAATTATGAAGAAACATACTTGATTACGTCATGCGAAAAAATTTCATATGGACTTTTGTAAAACCGTAATTTTCAGCTTACATTTTTTTTTGGGGGGGCTGTGGGCACCCTGGAAAAAAATGCTGCAAATGGAAAAATATGGAAAAAAAAACCGCAACCAATATCAACATAACGACAATTTATTTATTTCAAAGACTACATAGGCGTTATTAATCGTCGGAAACACAATTTTGACATGTGTAATGACTGGCCCGCATGTCAACACATTTCAGACAAAAAGCTCGATCGCAAAATTACAAATCTTGGTGATAATCCCTCTCAGCGGGAGAGGATCCTTTTCCAAGAGCCTAAGATTTCTACAAGAATGTTCTAGAGGGTTCCAAACAAATTTTGAAAACAATTTTACAAGAAATTGTAGGTTATACAAAAATTTGCCAAGAAAAAACGGGTGCCCACAACCCCCCAATTTCGGTGCCCACAACCAACTTTAGCAGACATTTTAAGAAGTAATTAAAAAATGTGTTTGCATACATTTTTTGGTTCAAATCGATATTGTTCCATTTAGTATAATACTTTGACTAAATAAAAATGCATTACACTTACCTTCTTAATCGATTCACTTTAATTAATACACTATTGAAAATCTTTGAAAAAAACTTCACCACCTTTTCCAAGCACAAAAAAAACCAATTCGTTCATTTCAAAAAGCAAACGCGTTCGTTTATTTTGATATTTGGCATAAATCATACATAAGGTAATTGCTTGCGAATGACATTACCAAAAAAAGTCAATCTTCATTTTGTGAAAAGATACGTAGGGGTGCCCACAACCCCCCCATGCCCACAACCCCCACTTCTCCCCTATCTGTAGTAATAGTTTTAGTTTCATGTGTGTCAATTCGTGTGATTTTCTTGCTAGTACTTTTAAGGTAAAATCTAATGCTGAAGGCCTCGATAACATAAGCCCTAAAACTTCTAAAAACGCAATTTCCAATGCTGTTGTCCCAATTCACCCATACTTCTAATACCGCAATAACTACGTGTTTGTTCCCTACAGTACGGAAAAAGCAAAGATCCTTCCGATTCCGAAACCAAATAATAACTTCAGACCCATCTCATTACTTCCCTTCCTGTCAAACGTTCCTGAAAGCCTTATGTCCTCACAAATCCAAATTTTTTTGAACGACAATTCACTGTTACACGAAAAAGAGTCTGGTTTCCGGATAAAAAAAAGTTGTATAAGTGCCATTACTGATAATGTGGAAGATGTTAGGCAGCAACTTGATAAAAACTGTGTTACATTTTTGACGCTTCTTGATCACAGCAAAGCCTTCGATTCGGTTAGTCACAACATACTGCGCGCAAAACTTCAAAATATATTTTACTTTTCGAGCACTGCGGTCAAGCTTGTTAAGTCCTACCTAACAAATAGAGTACAAGCTGTAGTCTCTGGGATGAATATTTCCACCTTTAGGCAACTCACAAGCGGAGTACCTCAAGGATCTGTGTTAGGGCCATTGTTGTTTTCTATATATGCGAATGATTTACCTAGTGTCTTGTCTGAATGTGAAGTACACCTATATGCTGATGACGTCCAAATTTATGTTAGTAACCCCGCCAAGGATATAAATGTGTGTGCCAGTAGAAGTAACAAAATGTTATCTAAAATTAAGAAGTGGGCTTACATTAACGTCTTCGTAATAAAAACCCAAAAACCAAAGTGTATCGTTATCAGTAAAAGAGTCGTCGACGCAAGTGTTCTTCCAAAATTATATATAAATGATACATCTATTAGTAACGAAGATCATGTTGTAAATTTTGGCATAACCTTTAGCAAAACATTATCATGGAGTAAGCATATAGCTAAAGCAACTGGTCGCACATATGGTTTGTTGCGTCAAGTCATACTTGTTCTCTCTCTCTTTTATGGCATAGAAATTTTTGGTCACTGTGACGTGCCTGATATGCGCACATTAGTAGTTGCTTTTAACGCAATTGTACGTTATGTGTTTAATTTGAGGCCATGACCATGTTTCACATTTAAATTATACAATTCTTGGCCTTAACAAATCGATCAAGATCGATTGGAGAGATTTTAGAACTTAAGTAAGCTTTTGCAAGATTGTGACGACTCGAGATCCGAATTACCTTTATCGAAAACTACTTCCTGCTACATCTCAAAGAACAAATAATTAATTAAAAAATGTAGCAATATATGTTAGTTAAAAATTTAAGTTCAAGTTTATTTGTAAGCCTCCCGATAAAAGCCCTATAAAATATATATATCTTGAACTTATAAATCAATTTACAGCAAAGAAAATTTTTATCGGATGCATTTACCGCCCACGTTGCAATATTAATTATAGCAAAGTTATTAATTTTCCAACAGATATTTCTTTAAGTTATGCAGACATTTTATTAGCTGGTGATCTCAATAGCAACATGTTGCGGTAAACACATCTCAAAAAAATATAATATAATAATAATATAATATAATAATATGTTTAAATTAACTTTTAAATTTTTTGGCCTGGAAGTGCCCATATACTTTTTATTACGAATGGAAAAGATTTAATATTTGTAACATAAGAGCAAAGTTTGACTCTCTCTCTAGCACAATTTTTTTCGTATAGATCTACAAGGTGGGGTTAAAAATAATCTTCTTGGAAATAAAAACACATAAAACTACAACCATTAAAAAAGATTGATATTTGAAATCGAAAAACACTTATGGTGGACAAAAAAATTATAATAAAATCTGAGTTTTTTTTAAAGATCATAACTGTTTCATTTATAAATTTTTTGTTTTGATTTTACTACAGTCTATTTGGTCAGTCTAATTAAGTGCAAATGCAAACACGCATGTGTGTTAGCGTTGTTGAAACAAATAAGACTACAACCATTAAAATATATTTAAAATTGTATTTAATTATTTTCAAAAGATCATAATTTTTCATGTAATTTTTTTGTTTGATTTTTGTTTTTAATTAAATTCAAATAAGGAACATATCTTGTGTTGGATTAACGGTTCCGGCGAATATACTTTCGTTAGCGGGAAGTGGCCACCATTGCAGGACTTTCCCCATTCCCAGCTTTTTAGAACTTATAATAAAGCCATTAAAAAATTGGTTGTGACTTAATAAGTGTGGCTTTTTATAGAAGCAAAGTTTACCCTTTAATCTTTAATCAATTTAAACCTTTCTTAAAATAAATTTTGAAAAAAGCTGCGTTTTTTGGGTCAACAAAGTAGCAACTTTCTGATCATATAACACGCTAGGTCGACACTGCTAATGATGCTGGTCAAAAAATCTTGACCTTGCAGGGCTCCTTTTACACATTATAACATGAATACAATACAAGTATTGTACATACAATACTCCACCAGTTCCAGCATCGTCAAAAGCTTTAACCCACAACTTTAAGACTTTTAGTGATTGCACAAAGTAAATGTAATGTGTAATGTGTAATGTGTTATAAATAATCATAACTTTGACGAACAAAAAAAGTTAGAAGTGCACGGTTTCTTTAATTTAAATTTCAGCACTTTTCTTTATTAGTTTTTTACGATTTTTTCAAGACCTAATAACAATATAAATTGTACCGCTTAGCTACAAAAAAATTCAAAGGAATAGGTCATGTACCAATTTTTATTTAATATAAATGTTTTTTATGAATATAAATTTTTACTTACAATTGCAATAAATGTGTTGCTTTAATTACCTTTCTTAGCCACGTAAAATAACCCATATCTGTCCAATTACCTATACATAATGTCCTTCGCTAATCTTATCTGTTCTTATTGTGTTGCACTTAGAAAATGTTGCCTGTACTTTTATAATTAATAACTTTCGTTATTCGAAAAATAAGGAAATGCTATGAACGTTGCAAATGTCTGTCTGTCTCTCCGTCCGTCCGTCCATACGAACGTCAAGATCCCGAAAACTATAAGAGCTACGCCACGCAGATCAAGTTTGTTTAAAAAGTTGACCACGTCCGTTTAAACGCCCACAAGCCGCGATACTCTATGCCCACATTTTTAATACTAGACTTGTTTGTATTGAAAAAATCTACACAGGAATCCAAAATGATTGATAATGTGGCCAGTTTTTAGACATTGTGAATTGAAGTGGCATACAAATGTATTGCTCTTAAATGCAGGCACCACTTTTTTTATAAGAGGGCAATAAGTAGCGGAAATCTGATAGTCGGGAAACCCGACTGTAGCTTTTTTTGTTTTTTTTTTAAGCAATTTCTGAATATTAACAACAACTAAACTTTTATTTTCTCTAGGCTTTTGCTTGGTTTAGCGACTTGCTGGTTGAGCACGCGGAGATTTTTTGGTCTCTCTTTGCAGTGGACATGGATCGAGTTTTATCAGAGCAGGCTCCTGATACATGGGACTCTTTTCCATTGTTTCAAATTTTGAATGATTATTTAAGAGCCGATGGTAAGTTATTATTTCTGTACACTACTGTATCTTTTATGAAAATATGTAACCAAATTCGCCTTTCATTCGTGTTCTTCCCGATTCACCTGCTCAACGCAGCATCTCTGTATATGTTTTAACATATGGGAATTTCCAGAGGACGCGAACGTACGTTCGTTTCCGAGACTTTTTTTTGTGTGCAAAAAGAGTTCCAGTTTTGCTCGAGTCGCATGCAGACGTGTATTTATTGTGTTCCGGGAAAAAGTATTCAATAAAATCATAAAAGTGCAGTGATTGGTTTAATAAGTCTATTAAAACGCGAAGAGACGCTTTCTGCGATAAAATCGTAAATATTTATATTAATTAGTGAATTAATTCATATACAACTTAACACTTTCGAATTGCAAGCAAGCATTCACCCGAGGTAGACGTGTTTCCGATCGCTCCGCCGAGTGAACGGGAAAACTAACTTATTTAAAAATAAAAATATACCAATAAATAGCGAAAAGACGCTGGCAGCAATGCCAAACAACAAGGGCTCTCTTCCCTAACAAATCTAATACCAAATACAAAGATTTAAATTAATTAAACTAAATAACAACGCCTGCGGGTACGTTAATGAAAAGTGCCAACAGCAAGCCGGTGAGTCAAAGTCGTGTACAACAACAACAACAGCAAGACGCGCGTCGACTGTCTTCGCTTCAACTGTCTTCGTCTTCGAAAAATAATGCATACCTATCAATTGTCTCTTCGGAGACAGCAAATAACGCAACAACAAGTGCAATGTCGCCGCCCGCTGCCGAGAGAGCTCGGTCTCTTTCGCCAGCAGTATTTGCCAACTTAAGCTGCGCTGCTCCAACGCAGTCATGGAGCTCGCAATGCCCTTCCCCCCTTCCACCTATAGACGCACCGACTACATCAGCTTGTGCACCCACTAATACGGTGCCCTCAATAACAACTGTCGTATCGACTACAACAACAACAACTTCAACATCGACCAACGTGTGGCCGATTTTGGCATCGCGAGCAACACTCGCTTCTGCTGCAGAGCTCTCACAATCTACGCTCGTACAGACTGGGATCGATCGGTATGTACAAATTAAAAGAAAACTTAGTCCGCAAAAAGCTAGAGAAGCAAATTTGCCTAAACTTACGAAAACTTCAAACTACACCACTAAGGCAACTTCTGAAAACAAATTTGCCATACTTGGCGAGCTCGAAAAAGATGAGGGCCAACCACCCCAAGCCATTAAAATTGTAAAGCCACCACCTATGTACATTAGAGATCAAAATTGTTCAGATCTAATTAATAAACTTAAGCAAAAAATTGGGCAAAACAACTTTTATGTTACTATTTTAAAAAGAGGTAATATATCTGAAACCAAGCTCCAGATTACCAATGAAGCCAACTACCGCTCAGTAACCAACTTCCTGGACAGTGAGCGTGTTAACTATTACACCTACCAACTTAAAAGTAGCAAAGGACTTCAAGTTGTAATAAAGGGTATCGAGTCAACCGTCCCGACAGCTGATATAGCTGAAGGACTTAAAGAAAATGGTTTTGACGTTAAAAACGTTATGAACATAACCAATAGGGCTAAAATTCCTCAGCCACTCTTTAAGATTGAACTCAAACCAGACGCGACTACTCTAAAGAAAAACGCAGTGCACCCCATATACAAACTGCAATACCTACTTCATCGAAGAATAACCGTAGAGGAGCCGCACAAACGAAACGGCCCGGTACAGTGTACAAACTGCCAAGAGTTTGGGCACACAAAAAGTTATTGCACTTTGCGATCAGTCTGTGTTGCCTGTGGCGACCTGCACTGTATAGAAGCTTGCACGGGTAACAAAGAAGACCCAGCACTGAGAAAATGTAGCAACTGTGGTGGAAACCACACTGCTAATTACAGGGGCTGCCCCGTCTATAAAGAGATCAAGAGTCGGCTCAACCAAAGGCGCCAACAACCAACCTCCGCCCAACAGGTCGCTCAGCCAAATTTTTACATTCCTTCGCAAACCACTCCTGGAGTTACTTTCGCGGCTGCACTTCGATACCCTGGAATGTCGCCTACAAGAACCGCTCAGCCCGAAGCATTACCGCCCCTCCCGCCCATACCAAAACCAAAATATACTCCGCTTCCAGAGCAAAACGCTCAAAGACCAACTCAACCTAATAACCAACAAAACCAGACTTACACTCCACAAATACAAAACAGCATCGAAAATACTTTAGCTACACTCACGAACATCATGCTCTCAATGCAAGGTACCCTCCAGGAACTAGTGCGAAACCAGAACATCCTTATGGAACTTCTAATCAAACAAAAGTCAATTTAAATGGATCCCTTAAGAATATGCTTTTGGAACGCTAACGGTGCTTCGCAGCACAGACTTGAACTTCTACAGTTCTTAAACACCCAGGACATCGATATCATGCTCCTCTCAGAAACGCACCTAACCAATAAAAACAATTTTCATCTCACTGGCTACATCTTCTATGCAACCAACCACCCAGACGGCAAAGCTCACGGAGGCACCGGAATCCTTATCAAACAGCGCATTAGGCATCATCCTCTAGAGGCGTTTGCTTACAACCACATACAGGCCACATCCCTACGAATCAACATAACCAGCGGTCCAGTCACCCTATCGGCTGTGTATTGTCCCCCACGATTTAATATTTCAGAAAATGAATTTCTAGGCTTTTATAACTCATTGGGCAACTGTTTTATAGCTGCCGGTGACTATAATGCGAAACACCACTACTGGGGCTCTCGTCTTATTAACCCCAAAGGACGCCAATTATACAACGCTATTATCAAACCCGGTAATAAGCTAGATTTTGTTTCACCAGGCACTCCCACATACTGGCCAGCCGATCCGAACAAAAAACCAGACATTATCGATTTTGCTGTAACTAGGAGAGTGCCGTCCAGGCTGATACATGTTGAAACCCTGGCGGAACTGACATCTGACCACTCGCCTGTTTTACTCTGTCTATCTGAACATCCACAGTTTGTAGAACGACCACAATTTCTGACATCCAATAAAACGAACTGGCTAAAGTATAAAAAATATATAAGCTCACACTTTGAAATCGAACCTAAAATCTCCTGTGAAGCTGATATTGAAGACTCACTTAAGCAGATAACGGATGTTATGTCCTCTGCTGCCAAACACTCTACACCCGAACTTTCAGCCACATCCCCCCCAAAAACTACGCGTACAAATACACAGATTCAGTTACTTCTTCAAGAAAAGCGGCGACTTCGCCGAGACTGGCAGGCACACCGCTCCCCAGCCACTAAACAAAGGTTTAATGAAGCTTGTCGAAAGTTGTCTAAAGCTTTATTAACTGAAAAGAATCAGACTCAACGTGCCTATATAGCGCAACTTTCGCCCACCAGCAACAAATTTCCACTCTGGAGAGCGCACCCAAACATTCAACCACCAACAGAACCCGATTTTCCAATTCGATCACCAACAGGTGGGTGGGCCCGTAGTGACGAGGAAAAAGCCAACATATTCGCCTCTTACTTAAAAAATGTCTTCCAACCTCATCCGCCGACAAACCAATTCACTTTACCAAGCGTCTCACCAGCGGAGCCTTCCTCCACAATAACCCTGGAAACAAGCACAATCATAAAAGCCATCGCAGAACAGATGAATCCAAAAAAAGCCCCTGGCCATGATTTAATTTCGCCTAAAATGATAATTGAACTGCCTCTATGCGCAGTCAAAAGCATAACCACCATATTCAACTCAATTCTTAAATGGGGCTATTTTCCCACACAATGGAAAAAGTCTGTTATTACAATGATACCAAAACCAGGCAAAGACAAATCCCAACCTTCGTCGTACAGGCCCATTAGCCTCCTTCCATGCCTATCAAAGCTATTTGAAGAGCTGCTTTTGTGCCACCTCAGAACACACCTCCAAAACGACAGAGTGATCCCCCTGCATCAGTTCGGCTTCAGGGAAAAGCACGGAACTACCGAACAGGTAAATCGCATAACAGCTGAAATACGCACAGCGTTTGAATGCAGGGAATACTGCAGTGCTCTATTCCTAGACGTTTCTCAAGCCTTCGATCGCGTTTGGATTGACGGTCTGGTTCATAAAATCAAGACTGTCCTACCACAAAACACCCACAAATTACTTGAATCTTACCTTAAAGACAGAGTATTTACTGTCAGATGCAAAAATTTCTTCTCCGCCAACCACAAAATCGAAGCTGGAGTACCCCAAGGAAGTGTGCTCGGACCGATCTTGTATGTCCTATACACGGCCGACATTCCCACAAGCAGCCAGACAACCCTATCCACCTTTGCTGACGACACAGCTATAACCAGCCGTTCAAAATGTCCAAAAACAGCAACAGCGTATTTAAAAAACCACCTGGGGGCCGTAGAAAAATGGCTAGCAGATTGGCGCATACAAGTCAACGAACAAAAATGCAAACATATTACGTTTACACTTAATCGGGCAACCTGCCCACCACTGACCCTAAACAACAAAGAAATCCCCCGTGTCGACGAAGTCACATACCTGGGCATCCACTTAGACAGGCGGCTTACCTGGAGAAAGCACATTGAAGCGAAGAAGATTTCCCTAAAACTCAAGGCCAACAGTTTCCACTGGCTCATCAATTCCCGCTCACCCCTGCCACTGGAACTCAAAGTACTTATTTACAACTCTTGTTTAAAGCCAACCTGGATGTACGGGTCCGAACTCTGGGGAAACGCAAGCAGTAGCAACATAGAAATCATCCAACGAGTACAATCGAAGATACT
Source organism: Drosophila oshimai (assembly GCA_018150695.1). NCBI lineage: Eukaryota > Metazoa > Arthropoda > Insecta > Diptera > Drosophilidae > Drosophila > Drosophila oshimai. The sequence goes on along the minus strand of JAECWM010000259.1, from coordinate 166,357 downwards.
GCGAACAATAACTGGGGCCCCCTGGTATATTCGCAACGCAAATATCCATAGGGACCTGGATATTAAACCCGTTAAAGAAGAAATTGATAGTAAAGTTTCGAAGTACGAAGCTAGACTGTCACTACACCCAAACCAACTAGCCAGGCAGCTCAGGCGGCTCAGTAACCACTCCCGGTTACAGCGCAACGACCGTCCACTCCTGCCCAACTTAGGGCCATTAACCAATTAACAATTATAATATAGTATAGGTTAAGATTTGAACACTTATTGTAAGTCTCTTCTAGAGAAGATTCAATAAATAAATAAAACGTAAAAAAAAAAAAAAAAAAAAAAACTTAACACTTAAAACTCAAATTGACTAAACCTCTATTGCAATGAGTCTAACGACGTTCGCACACAAAAGTCAGCGTGAGAAAGACGAGAGACGGCTCTCAATGAAAAAATGCGTACTTCTCTTTTAAAGCGACCGAAAATAATGCAAACTCTGATCAAGCGCGGTCAATTACCCCCCATTTGACCGAACTCTTAAACTTAGCGAGCGAGAGAGCGCGTTCTTCTTCTCCCTCGCTACCATCGGTGTCTCTGCAGCCATAGATCGCTATATGTGCTCCAATGCAGGTATGCACTGACCTTCGCTCACCAGCTGTACCGCAATTTCTTTAACAACGTCAACTGTAAGAAGAACAACAACTGCAACGGTATTAAATCCACATAATACCCCTTGTAAAGGGCAACATTCAAGAAACAAAAGTTCAAATAAAGTCTGAAGATAATTACAGAGTGCTATTGAAATATCTTACCGAGAATAAAAACAAGAAAGAACGCTATAGTCGGGGTTCCCGACTGTAAGATTTGCGATACTCATTTTCCCTTTTTAAAAAAACAAAACGAAAAAAAAAACGATAGAGTCGCCACCTATCGGGCTAAAAAACAAAACGAAAAAAAACGATAGAGTCGACACCTATGGGGCTACATTAACTACATATGTATAAGGCATAGCAAAATGTTCTATAACTTCTTTATTATTTATTAGAGCACAAAATGGTTCGGAGTGTAGTAAGACAGTGCACATATCATTATATTTCTTTTTAAACCGTAACGATTGCACAAAAATGATTGCACAGATTTTCGCGGTTTGTGGGCTGTAAAAGGGGGCGTGGTCAAGTTTTGAAACAAACTTGATCTGCGCTTTGTTTCTAGAAGTCTGTGCCCAAAATTTGGTGGTTCTAGCTCTTATAGTTCCCGAGATCTCGACGTTTGTACGGACGGACGGACAGACGGACAGACGGACAGACAGACATTTGATCGTTTACAGTATTTGCTTACTCTTCGAGTATCGCAAATAATAACTTTTACACGTTTCAGCTAAAAAGCAGCAAGGGCCTGCAAGTCGTACTTAAGGGCATAGAGACCGACGTAACGCCTGCAGAGATAACAAAGGCGCTGCAAGAGAAGGGATTTAGCGCTTGACAGTCTTCAATGTCCTTAACAGGCATAGAAAGCAGCAGCCACTCTTTAAGTTAGAGCTCGAACCAGAAAATAAGCCCTTGAAGAAAAACAAAGTACACCCTATATACAATCTTCAGTTCCTTCTGCACCGCAGAATTACAGTTGAGGACCCGCACAAACGCAATGGCCCGGTACAATGCGCGAACTGCCAAGAATATGGCCATACAAGGTCATACTGTAAACTGCGCCCGGTGTGTGTAGTGGAAAGCTTCACTGCCCAGCGAGCAAAGATGACTGCAACTCGAAAAAGTGCGGCAACTGCGGTGGCATTCACACTGCTAACTACAGAGGTTGCCCAGCTTATAAGGAGCTGAAAAGTCGAATCCATCAGGGAGGAATTACTGCCCGCACCCAAAATAAACAGATTATAGCTTCCAGATCACACACTGAAGTCTTCTTCTCGACTGCAGCCATATCCTTACTGGGACCCATAATCTTTAACAAAAATGTGACATTTGCAAGCGCTTTTAAATCAGGACTGGCTACCCTTGTCTTAAGAAGTTCATTTCTGCAATCAGCATATCAAGAACCAAACACGGCTCAGCAGCATCAATCGCCGGAGCAGCCAATGGGCAAATTTTGAAGCTATGATATGCAGCCTGCAACAAAGCTTACAGAGTTCATGTCGTTTATGCGCACAACTATACAAGATTTAATTCGAAACCAAAATCTATTGATTAAAATGCTGGTTTCACAACAATCCAAATATTGACTTCCTTAAGGATATCTACGTGGAACGCTAACGGCTTTAATGCATAAACTTGAATTAGCTCAATTCCTACTCGAGAATCACATCGACGTAATGCTGCTTTGAGAAACACACCTTACAAACAAATACACTTTTCAAATACTAGGCTATTCATTCTACGGAACAAATCATCCGGATGGTAAAGCACATGGTGGGACTGGAATTCTAATCAGAAGCCGTATTAAGCACCACTATCATAACAAATTTGCTAAAAAACTACCTACAGGCCACATTGATAAATATACAACTCCTCGCTTCACTATAGCTGAAGATGAGTTAATGCAGTTTTTAAACTTACAAGGAGACTACTTCTTAGCAGCAGGAGACTACAATGCCAAGCGCACAGATTGGGGATCTTGTCTCGTGACTCCAAAGGGAAAGCAGCTCCAAGAACAAGCTCGACTATGTTTCTTCTGGCATGCCAACATACTGGCCGGCAGACCTAAAGAAAATACCCCTTTAAATAGACTTTGCGATTACCAAAAATATATAGAATGCCTTTCGGCGTCTTGTTTATCCTACTCCGCCATTCAGAAACATTGGAACAATCGTTAAAATTGACTTCACAGAAAACCAATTGAATTAAGTACAGGAAATATATTAGCTCACACATTGAGCTAAGTCCTCGTCACAACGATGAAGCCAACGTAGACAGCTTTGTTAATACACTGGAATCTGTACTCGTCTCTGCAGAGTTTCAACACCTCAAACTATAAATACACAACGCAACCAAATGAAAACAAACCTACAAATCGAACAGCTCAACTTCGAAAAGCGACGCTTACTGCGAGAGTGGCAATCGCACAGATCGCCATGTGCTAGGCAAAGCTTAAGACATGCCTCACGTCAACTCACTAAAGCTTTACAGCAAGAAGAAGCATAAAGCAATTGTCAATATCTTGTACAAAACACTCACTATGGAGAGCTCACCCAACTCCAAGCTCACCGAAAGAAACCGTGATGCCTATTAGATATCCCACAGGCAGCTGGGCGCGCAGCGATGCAGACAGAGCTAGCTCGTTTACCAACCACCTTCAAAATGTCTTCCAACCAAATCCTGCCATTAGTGCGTTCACTTTGCCGAATTTACCATATGAGCCTCAGCTTCATCATGGCCAATTGAGTTTCGCCCAAACGAAATCGTTAACATCATCAAAAATAAGCTGAGTCTGAAAAAATTCCGTGGCTGCGACCTCGTTTGCACTATCACACATCTTTTCAATACCATCGCAAAACTTGGCCACTTTCCAGTGAGATGAAAAAAGGCAATTATAACAATGATAGCAAAGCCCAACGTCGCGACGGATCTACGCGTCGTATAGACCTATAAGCCTTCTTTCATACTTATCTAAACTCTTTGAAAAATACGTATTGACTCGGATAAACACATTCCTAGGAATCCAGGAAGGAACGCGTTCGAAAAACGAGAGTACTGTACTGCCATATTTTAAGATGTCTCTCAAGCATTTAAAAGAGTTTGGCTAGAAGCTCTAATGTACAATATCAAGACAATGCTCCCCAACAAAACAAGCTTTTAGAGTCTTACCTCTACGACAGAAAATTTGGTGTGAGATGTTGCTTGCTTTGGCCAACATTATATGTCCTCTACACAGCAGATATCCCGACAAGCACTCGACAAACAACATCTAAGTTTGCTGAAGATAAAGCTATTCTTAGCCGCTCAAAACGCCCGATGCAAGCAACTGCGCAGCTAGCTCTTAATCAGGTCGATGTTGAAAACTGGCTGTCAGATTGGTGATCTAAAGTGATCGAACAAAAACCCTGAACTGGCAAAACTGCCAGCCTCTCACGTTAAACAACACTCCACTCCCGCAAGCAAACGAAGTGACGTATCTAGGAGTACACCTCGACAGAAGACTTACATGACGCCGGCACATAGAAGCCAAAAGAACACACCTAATGCTAAAAGCCAGCAGCCTTTATTGGCTTATCATCGCTCGGTCTCCCCTTAGCTTTGAATATAAAGTCCTGCTATATAACTCGGTACTAAAACCTATATGTACCTCAGGGAAAGAAGTATATGTGCATTGATATTTTGTTAAAAAAACAATAGTAAAAACATAGAGAATGTTTTGATTTTATTTTATTTATCTAGTATATGTACATATTAACAAATAAACAACAATATTCTGGCCTGTTCCCGTTTTCACTCGGAAGTGGATTTGACAACATTTGCGGATTTCCCTTTTACATTGTCGAATTTCCCTTCTTCATTTGGGGATTTGCCTTTGAATTTCCCTTTTGTTCCCAAACAAAATCAGCTGACTGGCAACTGGCCACTTTTGACAAGAGTGTTTGACTTCTTTGAGTTTGGCTGCCTTGAGGATGATTAAATTTTGGCCTGCTGGTGTCCATCAGCCATGGGCATAAATGGTTTACTAATTTAACGGATAAAATAGAAGAAACAAGCATTGGCGGCCACAAATACAAAGTTTTAAAAATTTGTTTATTCGATCAGCTGTTCTGGTGGCAGTGTTGTGAAACCAGAGTTGCCGAAGCCGATAAAAAAGGTCCCAACGAAACACTTTTTGCTCAATTATTTCATTAAATTAAGCGGTAATAAGCACAAAAACTCTTTTAAATTTAACTTATGTAGATAAAATACCTTTCTAACCATAGTAACACGAGCACAAAAGGGCTTGCTTAAAATAAATCCCAAAAAATACTTATTTTTTTCGTACCATGACAACCCTTGCATTTTCTCTCGAAATTCGTTCGGAAACTGGAACAGAGGCGGCGGATTTGTAAAAATGCTGAAGGTTAGAATCAAACCTATTTTGAGGTGCAGCCGCAAAATAATTTTTAAATGGTCAAATATGTTGTTATCAACAATATTAAATATGCAATAATGTTCTTAAAGCATCAAAGAATAAGGAAAAAATTTCATTTGCACGTTAAATTATCGCAAAGTATTTTTAAACAATTAATTTCTGTGCTTGCGGATCTGAATCCGGCTGGCGGAAAGTTTCCGTGAGGTTTCGCTCGGAAGTTAACAGAGAGTTAACGGAGGGAAATTCATTTCCGTGAGGATTTTTCGGAAGTGAATGTTAGAGCAGGTCTGGGAAATTCGAATCCGTGCGAATCTTTCGGAAGTGAAAACTGGAACAGGCCTGAATAAATTTTCTGGGAATTTACACCACTGCACCAACCTTGCTTATGCAAAGTATTGATAAAATTTCCAAAGGTAATTTGGAACTTAAATTAAGAAAAAACATGTTAAGTTAAAGCGAGATCGAGAGCTGCGAACTGGCGCTGAGAATAAAAATAAAAGAGAACAGAGCACAGACCAAAAACGCGCCAAGTGCTTTTAAGAAACCCAATATAAACACTGTCTAAGTTAAATTACCTAATTAATTATAAATATGGAAGATGGGATAAGTCATACGTAACAAGATTTGGTTCATGGCAAGATCAAGCAGATCACTGCCTTCAGTCTGTGTTGACTAGGTTTTCCCCGGGTAGCTGAGGCATAACTGTCTCAGGTGCTAACGAAAATACTTTTTCTTTTTTTTTTTTTTGAATTACATATTAGTAGTAAGAACATTGGAAACCTAGATTTTAAAAAGAAATAATAAAATTAGGGATCCCCAAATGATTGCTGCAGCCCCCTCATCCTTCGGATGTGGCAGAGATGCAGAGATGCTGCAATCATTTGGGGATCCCTAGTTTTATTTATTTGTTTTAAAATCTAGCTTTCCCAAGTTCAGACTACTTGCAGCTTAAAGTTGCGTTGTAAGTACAGCTCTCTGTTGTCAATATTTTATTAATGTGAATAGGTTATAAATAGAGCTGCAAAACCATCGATGGTTAACGATATTATCAGTGGTTTAGTTTTTAGCGATATATCGATGGTTTTATTTCACCACACACACACACACACACACACACACGGGGACACAAAAGAGCCTTGAAGGAGACTAGCCCAAACTCCCAGAGGAATACGCCGCCAAAAAAAAAATAACACCTAAGGAGCCAGCTTTGGAGAGTGGCTGAGCTCCCCAGGTGCAGCTGAAAAGCAAGAGCGCGTTGAGGACGTAATGGTGTGCCCGCAAAGCTCGCACCGAAAGGACAGCAATGCCGACAAAGAGCAGCAAACCCCAAGGGAAAAAGGGCTGCGCAGTGCAAACTGACCAGCGGCGTAGATCTAGCCCATCCACAGAGGAAGCGAAGAAGGCGCTGGACCGGCGAGAGCAGCAGACAGACGTTCCTCAGTCAAAGCCACCGAAGGCGGCCAAGACACCGGTTACGAGAGTCCCGTAGGCCCAGCAAGCGGCAAAATCACCAACAGCGTAGGACCAGAGAACGCAAGAAGCGAATGGAGTAAGGTGGAAAAGAAAGACAGGATAAAAAAAGCACAGCGGGCGCGCCCCAAAGCTGTCATCGTCCAAGCGCAAGGGAAATCCTGTAGCGAGATCCTGGCGATGGTCACGAGAAGGGAGGACAACCAGATCCAATTAGTTGGATCGATTTGCAATATATTCTATTCGAAAGCTAAGAAAAAATCCTATATTTCATCATGGTTTGATGTATTGTTAATTAAATGTTTCTTTTGCATATTAGCAAGTATTAAGAGGGACTTTGTTTAAACCTGAAAACTTTGAAAAATCATGACTTGCGAAATTTTCATATCATAATGAAACAAAAAAATACGTGTCTTTTATTTTTAGTCGAACAAAATTAATTCGGGTCAAACAAATTTTTTAATGTAAATCCTGTATGGAATGACCCGTATATAAGTGCTTTGTAAATTTTTATTGCGCTAGAAAGTAGACAAAACTTTTTTTTGAAAAGGGCGCTAAAAATTGATTGCGCTCGAATGTAGGCTTCACTTTTTTGAAGAGGGCTAGATAGCTGTTTTTAAAGAGGGCAATGAGTATCGCAAATCTTATAGTCGGCAAACCCGACTATAGCGTGCTTTCTTGTTTTTTTTTTGTATGTGAATAAATAATGTTTAAAAAAATTGATGAAAAAAATATTGCTTGCTTTTATTTTACAGCACTTCAAAAATCGGTGGCTAAGAGTGTCTAGAATATGTAGGTAAAATGTTTTTCTGATCCGTAAATTAGTTCACGGCTTTGAACGGACCTGACGCCTTGACGCTCAAAAACAAGTTCAAACTTTGACGAGCGTTTTCTCGAAGATTTTTCGAATCTGCGGGCATCTGTTGTTGACCCATTCAACCAATGGACTTTGCGTTTCCCGTCTGAAAGAAGACAAAATTCTCCGACGCTGTAACTTACAAAATCGCAATATTTTTATTGCTAACGATTTTTTTACATTCAAAGTGGAAAAATCATGCGAAAAATACTTCACGTCCAAGTGGCCGCCATTTTGTTTCTATAACGAATTTTTTTATGTTTTATGAGCTGTAGCTCAGGTCATCTACATCTTTATTCTTAGCCGCTAAATTTGCTCGCTCATTCAACCATGCATTATTTTTTAGTTAGAAATAATGTTTCGAAACACATTGTTGTTAAGTTCGTCTTTTGAAAGAGACAAAATTACAGAAATAATTTGGAATTTATATTAATCCGCTCGATTCGACAGGTACTTGACCATTACTGATAGTCAGAAATTGCTCCGAGAAATCTTCAGCAGATGTATCAGTAAGCAATGTAACTGTCATGTTTGTTGTCAGCTGCAGTGTCTTCGCAAAGCGCCATAGATTCGACGATACGAGGCAAGCGTTTATTTCGTCGGCAGCCGTAAATCTTGGAATTACTGGCAGTGTTTCGCGGAAATCGCCAGACAGTAAAATCATTGCTTCTTCAAAACATATCGAGTCATTGGGTAAATCTTGTAATGTTCGGTTAAGTGCTTCTGATGCACGTTAATGCGCCAGTGTGCACTCGTCCCAGATGATGATTTTTGATGCCAATAAAACGTTGGCCATTGCTGAGAGTTTTACAATATTAAACGCTTGTTCTTCAACAGCTTGAAGATTTAACGGTAATTTTAACGCTGAATGAGCCCTACGGCATCCTTCTAATGGCTGCTGTTCCAGAAGAAGCAACTGCAACCGCTATGGTGGATCTCGCACGAACAGTGGCTAAAAGCACTGACATGAGAAATGTCTTACCAGTTCCACCAGGGGCATCCAGGAAATATAAACCACCATTTTCATCATCGAGTGCCTTCATTAAAGTATTTTAAACTTCCTTTCATTGGAAATTCAACAGGGGTGCATTCGTTTTAATTACCACTTAATCTAATTCCTGGTGATCATATTCACGTTCCCGTTCCAATTCTCGATTAAATGCGTCATTCATTTCAATATTTCGCGCTGGCATTCCTAATCTGTTAATAAACTACTGCACATGAGGTAACACATATCTTTGATCAAAAGTAAAGCCCGATTATGTATCTCCTCATTCGTCTTAATATCGTGATTTCTGGAACTGACACGAATTTGATGTAAAATATCTTCTGACATGTTTTCCTTGTACTTGTGCCACAGGTTACATGGGTCTGATGGAGAGCATGTCGAAATTATGATAACGAATAATGTGCGTATCTGACTTGGCGATGCAGAGATAATGGCGTCAGCGATTGTCGTATCCCAATGGGTATTGTTTTCTATGTCAAGTCACGCTTTCGAACGGGGTAAACAGTAGAGTAGAAGGGGGTCAAGAGCAAGGGGCTCATTAGAGAGCTCGTGCAATGGTGTTTTTGCACCGATTTTGATAAATAAGCACGCGAAAGGAAAGGTTATTTACCTGGAAATAATTGAGTCATACTCACTTTACGTCAAGCTAGATATTTTGCAAGTTGGATCCCATAAGGCAAAAGTACTTTTTTTCGATATTTTGAAAAATGGGGGGTACGATAGGTCACTGTGTTTGAGGTGATATAAATCAATATACACGTTTCAAAAATCAGCGATTCAACTTTTATTTAAAGAGTACGAATACAGCAGATGTCAAGAACATAAGGAACACAAATATTGAAGGGTGTCTATTGACACCATTTAGGTGAAAAATGTCAATGTCGAAAATGATGGGAAAATTTATGAAATTGTTGAAGAAAATGTTGGAAAAACGTGTTTTTCAGCGGCTACGTCTGGTTTTGTACTTGCGCCACCTCGAACAGCCGCGATTGCGTTTTTTATGTTCTCTTCATTTTGTTTCGGCGTTTTTCGCACATAATGACGCACCATTTTGCTGAAAAAGTAGTGACCTATAGTGCCCCCAGACAGTTGACCTATGGTGCCCCCAAGCACATGTTTAATGTCGGTGTCGATATTTTTTTCAAAAGCAAAAATATCGATAAACCAACACAATATTCGTATTCAGCATTAAATTTTACGTAAAAAAACTTACTGGACAATTATTTAGATTCCTGACTTGCACTGCACGGCCAAAAAACAAATAATGCTATGTCGCAGATGATAAGGCAAAAAAATAAACAGCGCCGTAACTAAGGTAGCTGATTCATGGTGACACCCGAAATGACAATCGTTAATGCTGTTTTTCACCGTGTTTCTAATTCACGCAACATGAGTGATCTCTATAATGAAATAGCGATGAAAAAGCCATTTACCTAATATGCCCCCATACCTACTTGACCCCGTTCTACTCTATCCTATATCCGTCTCCCGGCTCTAAGTTACCTTCCCACCAATTTTCAGCCATATCGGTACAGCCGTTCTTGAGTAATAAATAGTGTAACAAACACGACTATATTTTATAGATGACAATCAATTATGAAAACTTTCAAAGCATTAAACACAATTTTTGTTAGCAGCGTATATCGCGTGTCTTGGGGGCAGCTCGTACCGCTCCGTTCAACTAGCAACTTATACCGCTAACCGCCGAATCCCTGACTAAAAACAACAGTATTTCGTTAGGAACTGATTTTTATTCGGCGCTCATCGCGTCTTTTATACCATTTTCCACTTATGTACTAGTTACAGTGTTCTTATGTATAAGCAACTCTAGGGGGTTATATGTCTAATGTATTTTGGGCACAAGTGTATTTCATAGCGGGTAATAACTGTCACTTGTCAATTTGTTTGGGTTATTCGATTCTATTTATGTTGGAAGCAGAACATGATTCCTAGCTACTTGACTCTCGGGTCTTAGTGTTATCTGAAGTGGTGTGGTGTTGCACCAACAGCCTAATTACCCATGTTCAGATCTGAACATTCTGCCGGGGGCCTTAATGCCTTTATTTATTTGGATTCATTGTATTCATTGGTAGCCCAAATTCTATGTTAATATGTTTTGTATCATTCTTACATTTACTCCTTACATAAATAAAACTTATTACGATTAATGTTACAATTATAATTATTAGAGATAAATGCCCACTAGCAGTATGGATATTAATTCCTCTTAACTTAATATTCTCAGTTTTTTGTTCTTCTATTTGCTTTTTAATGTTAATTATATCATATGTATTATTTATGAGCCTTGATGCCATTGGCTTTTTTTTTTTTTTCTTAATATTAAACGCCACTGTAATTAGTGGTGCTACCGGCTCCTTTATGTTGTCTTCTGTGATTATTTCGTGCGCAGCTGTTAAAAGGTGTTGTCCATTGCGGGCTGAACATCCGTTGCGCAGTCTCAGTACTCCTTGGGCTTGAATTTGCGTGACCTGACTTCGATGGTTTCCACATGTCCATTCCAACAACGGGTCGTTGAAAACCTTATACAGCCAAGAATTTGAAGTAGACAATTCTACCCACATGTTTTTGGCACGACTCTCTTGGAATTCACATATTGGGTTCCGACTCTGCTTAAGTGCCGATAACTCACAAGAATTGTCAGTAGCTGATTTCCAGATCCAGTTTCCTCGACAAAGAAAATTCTGATTACTTTGACGAGAGCAGGCATTAAACTGTGTATTTGTTTTTAAAGCATAAGAGTCCTTGTTTAAGTTGTATATTAACAAGTCGGCTTTCAATTGAGGAACGATTGTTTTACCATAATTTGTAAATGGTATTGGGATCATTCTATACACTGTTGATGCTTCCTGATCGAACAACGGTATTTCTGCGTGTATGACCAGTTTCTCATCCACAACGATCGCTTGGGCTGTCATTAAATTGTATATCTCCCTTATTTCTGTTCCAGTTGCTGATCCAGGTAGCTGCAGGTTGGGTGGTAGTTTTTCTTTAATTAGAGCAATTTCCCGTTTTATTTGTGTTGGTTTTAGCAATTGGGGGTTAACCCGACCGTGATTGAGATCAATTAATAAATTTGTAATTGATCCTTGCGTTTTCTCACAGCTTTCCAGCAATTGTGTAATTTGAAACAGCATCGTTTGATATGCTAGCGCCATCCTATTGACATATTGATTTTCGTGTACTTCTTTGTGTAACCTCATTATTTCGTCTTCCATAGCTTTGAATTGTTCGTTCATTTCCTCTGATGTTTTTGTAATTATATTTAACGTCGAATCTATTAAGGATGTTTGTTTTAGATACATATGTTCCAGATCTTGTTGATTATCGAAGATGTTTTGCATATTTGCTTCAATCATATTCCTGTCTGCAGCATCCATAGTTCCAAATAGTATATGATGTATAGTTCCAACAAACTCAAAGGGTGCTGTTTTCTGTCTCTTTCTTTTGAATATCAACTCGTTATTTAGTTGATTAATTCTATTATCCCTTCTGTGAGCGGAAGATTTTTTATACGTTGTTGAGCGGAAGACACAAATTTGTGCATCGTGTTTGAACCGCGTATATCTTAAAAAACTTTATTCAGAAAAAATTTGAAATTTTTACTGAATATGTCTTAACTCAAAATCATTCAATTTAAAATTTAAATTTTCAAATTAATCCTACACTAAAAAAAATTTTTAAGTTTTACCTTGGAAAAAAAAATTGCAGGTGATATTAATTACGTAAAACTCGCAAACAGATCATACAATTGAAAAACGTGGTATACTACGTTATAAAACTTTTAATAAGCTTTCCAAAAATGTCAAATGTGTCATACTTTCTTTAGAAGAAGTCACTATAAAAGTAGTTCAAAGGTCTAAAAACATGCAAAAAATGTGTGCAGGTAGTTTGTTTTACCATCAACCCTTTTTTGGGTCATTCCAAAAGGTGCCGTCGGCAGCTGCACCTGGCGGTCATAAATGATTTGGGTGATTTGTGACCGTTACTTTTATTAGCAATAGTACCTAAAACCACAAATACCACTTTTTGGACATTTATAGTAATAATTATGGGATTAAAACAATTTATTTTTATAATAATAATAATTTTGAAATAAAAATAATACTAGTTTTCTAGTATATTTGTGGTATTATTAATCAAATTTGTACAAAATAAATGTAATTTTTCAACATTATTGGTTGTTTTTCTTATAGTTTTACCAAAGAAGGGTATAACACATTTGACCATTTTGGAAAGCTTATTGAAAGCCCTATAACGTAGTATATCACGTTTTTCAATTGTTTGATCAGTTTGCGAGTTTTACGTAATTAATCTAAACTGCAATTTTTTTTTTCAAGGTAAAACTTAAAAATTTTTTTTAGTGTAGGATTAATTTAAAAATTTAATTTTTTAATTTAATGATTTTGAGTTAATAAATATTCAGTAAAAATTTCAAATTTTTCTGAATAAAGGTTTTTAAGATATACGCGGTTTTAACACGATGCACAAATTTGTGTCTTCCGCTCAACAACGTAGTTAAAAAAAGTTTTCCCTAATAAAATCCAAGATTACCAACAGATTTATTTAAAAATCGGCAAACTTGTTTAGAATCGTTGAAGACGAGTTGTCAAAAAATTTCAGATCGATAGCTTTCACACAACCCGAGACATTTACAAGCAAAATCGAAATGGAACAAAAATGTTCCTTCCGCTCACAGAAGGGTTATTAAAGTTGCGTACCATTATTTGACAAGCTCCTTCATACAAAATTAAAGCCTTGCAATTAACTGCTAGCTCCCAGATATATTTATCTATCTGTCTTAACTCGGTATTGTACGACTCCAAGTTATAATAAATAATTAAATTCCATTTCGATGCTGCGATGTCCATAAGTCCAAGATTGTCTAGGTAAATCATCGTATTATTCTCCAATGGTTGCATATTTGTTATTCCGCTAGCTGGATTTTCCAATGCTTTTATCCCGGTAATTAGGGATAACATTAAAAGACAATTTATTAAAGCTGATGATTTGTTGTCAGGCCTTTTCTTATCTACCTTTTGATCCGTTTCTAGTGGACATAATTTCACTATTGGTCTTTTAATAACTCCATTTTGAGTTTTTACGGAAACTACTCTCACTTTTCCATCGGCACCAGGATGAGTTTCTTCTATCCTTCCAAGAGGCCATTTAGTTGGACTTGTATTTTCGTTTTTGTACTTTCCCTTTTTCCAAATTAATTTTTTCTCCTTCCCATTTTGGTCTTTTCTGAAGCGTAACGAGATATTCGTCTTTCCATTTCTGCCAGAAATGGGTCTTCATTTTTGTTAACAGCTTCCATCTATCGAGAGGTGATACATATTTCTCCGTTGTATCTTCTGGTATATCAAGTGTTGGTCTTCCAATTAGAAAATGTGCTGGTGTCAAAATCTCTTCCAGATTGTTTCCATCATCTATCGGATACAATGGTCTAGAATTCAATATAGCTTCAATTTCTGCTAATAATGTGCTCATTTCTTCGTAAGTCAGTGTGCTGTCTCCTATGACTCGTTTTAAATGATGTTTTACTGATTTCACCCCAGCTTCCCAAATTCCTCCAAAGTGAGGACTTGCCGGGGGAATAAAACGCCACTGTATGCGTTCATCTGCTAGTGTCGGATTTATACTGTTTTGTTTAATTGCTTCCATAAAATCCATATTTAATTTTCTTTCTGCACCAACAAAGTTAGTACCATTGTCAGAATATATATGTCTGCATTGTCCTTTTCTTGCTACGAATCTTTTGAGGGCTGCCATAAAAGCTTCGGTAGTAAGATCACTTACTGCTTCTAAATGAACGGCCTTTGTGCTCATACATACAAAAACGGCGATGTATCCTTTGTATGATTTTTGTCCTCTTCCTTTGGAAACTCTCATATTAATAGGTCCGGCGTAGTCCACTCCGGAATGTGTAAACGGTTGTGATGTAGTAACTCTTTGTTCCGGAATCTGCCCCATTAATTGCTATGCACATTAGGGTGGTCCTTATTTGGTCGATTGTTGAATTTGCAACGGGGCACTTTCGAACTCGATAATATACCTCGCAATATGAAATACCTTTTTTTTATTTTCTTTTAGGTCAAGGTTTAGGGGTCGCTACCAAGGTTTGAATTTTAAGGGTCTCCATACAACAAAAAAAAAAAAGTTCGATTTTTATTTTTTTTTTCATAAATAATTTCAGAATCTGAATACAAAACGTTGACTAAAATGTGAAGTCGATCCGAATAACAGTTTCGGAGATACAGGCCCTTGAATGTGCGCGAAATGCACAAATGCACTGCTTATCAAAATTACATGCAAAACATAACATTCAAGGGCCTGTATCTCCGAAACTGTTATTCGGATCGACTTCACATTTTAGTCAACGTTTTGTATTCAGATTCTGAAATTATTTATGAAAAAAAAAAATCGAACTTTTTTTTTTTTGTATGGAGACCCTTAAAATTCAAACCTTGGTAGCGACCCCTAAACCTTGACCTAAAAAAAATAAAAAAAGGTATTTCATGTTTCGAGGTATATTATCGAATTCGAAAGTGCCCCGTTGCAAATTCAACAATCGACCAAATAAGGACCACCCTAATGCACATTGCTGTCGAAATCTAGTGCACCGTACACAATGATGCACGACGGTTTTAATTGTATTTCCCATTATCCAGAACTTCCTTCGGACTCGTGCTTCTATTATCCGATTTCCTCCATGCATCGTGATTAAATGTGTTTTTTCAATTAAAAGCTTAGACAGATGTGACTTGTTTATTATAATTGAATGTTTTTGATTAAAATTTAGCTCCGAAAATTGTAGTCTGCCTCCGACTCTTAAAATTTCATTGTTATCCAAAAATGGGTGTAAGGGTGCTAATTTACTCTTGGAGTCTATCTCCTTTTTTCTTTTCAATTTGTCGATCTCTTCTGAGAATTCTTTAAGCTGATGAAGCTTAAAAATTTGTAGTTCTGCTCGTTCCAATTCGTCTACTGATAAATGACTCGATCCTGACAAGGTTTCTTTTTTACATCGACTTATGAATCTCAGTACATAAGCCATTACTTTAATCAATTTTCCCATATTGCTGAATTTATTTTCCATTTCATGCAAACCATTTTCCTGTTTTACTGTGCTCAAATTTTGTAGTACTGTCTCCTCTTCTTCCAAGGGCCAGTATTTCTTTTCTTTTTTAAGCCACTGTGGTCCTTTCCACCAAAGTTCAGAGTCTCCAAGTTTGTCCAATTGTATACCTCTCGTTCCTAAGTCAGCAGGATTTTCCTTTGACCCTATGTGTCTCCATGCAGTCGTTGGCGCCAGCTGCTTGATTTGTTCTACTTTTGACCGTATAAACCTGGCTTTATTTTTCCAATTTTGTATCCAACTCAACGCAATTGTTGAATCACTCCAAGCAAAGACATCAGTTTTCGTTGCTATGGTCGCTGTGACTACATTTAACAATTTTGCCAGTAGGTGTGCGGCACAAAGTTCCAATTTTGGCAGAGTTTTTCGGTTTTTTATTGGATTTACTTTTGTTTTGCTTGCTATTATCGTAATTCCGCTTGATGTCTTCCCATATATTACTGATGCATATGCTAGCTCCGACGCGTCTGCAAACCCATGTATTTCTATAGGTTCATTTTCCGATCCTCCAGTCCATCGTGGAATCCTAATATTCTCTAATGCTTTTAATTTTGCATTAAAGTTTATCCATTCACCAGCAACTTTCTCATCCAGCACTTCATCCCATCCAACTTCAGATATCCACAGCTTTTGAATGAATAATTTTGCTATGATTGTTGACGGTGCCAACCAACCCATTGGATCAAAAATTCTTGCCAAGGTCGATAGAGCTCCTCTTTTTGTTATAATTTTTCTTCTATTGTATTGATTTTAAATCCAAACTCATCACTCTGTGGTTTCCAAATCAAGCCCAGTGTTTTTATTGTCTCTTCGTTGTTTACTTCAAACATTTTCTCCATTGAAATTTCTGGTATTGATGCTAGTATTTCACGCTGGTTTGCCGCCCATTTTCGTAGATGTAAACCATATTTACCCAGCTCTGTTGATATTTTTTTCTGAATTTTAATACAGTTTTCGATGTCTTCGGCACCTGTCATTAAGTCATCCATGTAAAAACCATTTTGAATTATGTTTTTCATTCTTTCGTCGTTACATCTTTTTCCAATTTCGAACGGAGTTCTTGTTGCTAAAAATGGAGCAGATGCGGTTCCACATGTCACCGTTTTTAGCTTAAATTCTTTTATTGTTTCATTTGATTTCCTTCTCCACAAAATTCGTAGATAATCTTGATCGTCTCTATGTACCCTGATTTGTCGGTACATTTTTTCAACATCAGCTGTTATTACATATTTCCAATTCCTCCATTTCATAATAATCTCCAGTATAGTCTTCTGAATGTGTGGTCCAGTCAATTGAATATCATTTCGACTTTTCCCATTTGTTGTTTTGGACGATGCGTCAAACACCACCCGAAGCTTAGTGGTAAGACTGTCCTCTCTTATAACTGGTTGATGGGGAATATAATATTTTCCTGCATCATCGACCTCCGCTTCCTCCATGTGTCCTTGTCGTATATAATCATCCATGAATTCCGAATATTGTTGCTTTAATTTTTTTATCTTTTCCAAACTTCTTTTCTAAATTTATTAATCGCGCCATTGCTTTCTTTCGGGATTCTCCCAACTCTTTATCTTCCACAAAGGGCATTTTTCCCACAAATCGCCCGTCGAAATCAATCTTTGTCGTTTTTTCATATAGTTCCATACATTTTTCATTGTCCGACACAGTTGTTGTTTCTGGGACTTCTTCCAACTCCCAAAATTTCTCCAAATTGACTGCCGACTGAATGCGTTTACTACCCGGTATTTGCACAATTCCAAATAAAATCCATCTTAGTTTAGTACGTTGACCAATCATGGTTTCATCCTGTTTCAATCCTTGAGTAATAATTTCGGCCAAGAGATCTCCTACTATCAACACATCAATCCTGCTAGGCTTGTTAAAGGTTGGGTCCGCCAAGGTTGTATCTTCCCATTTTTGCATATCATACTCAAATGACTGCGGTGGTTGTGGATTCAACAATTTCGTTAAGACTACTGCTTCGGTCTCGAATCGATCATTGCTAGAAAATCTTGGACGAATTTTTAGCTGGATCGACGCTTTTGATAACCCAACCAAACTTTCTCCAAGTCCATATATTTGGGTTCTCTTTTTCTTTTTGGGTACTCTTAACATTTGAACTGCCTCTTCAGACACAACCGTAATTTGAGATCCTTGGTCGACTAATGCTCGAAGTGTTATCCATTCTCCACTTGCATCTTGGACCTCAATTTGTGCTGTGGCCAACAGAGTTGTTCTCCCCGTTTTGATATTAGAGTTGCTTTGGTTTCTTCTTGCCCATGTAACAACTCGTGATGGGGTCTTCCACACTTCAAACACCCTTGTTCCACTTGACAATCCTTGTAAAGTGTATATTTGTGGCCCAAGCACTTGAAACAAAGCCTTTCCCGACGAACAAAATTCCACTTCTCGGTGATAACAAGTTGACTAAATTTAATGCAGCTGTGTAATTTATGCCCTGGAGTTTTACAGCAGGGACAGTTGCTACTTGTAACCGCAGCTAATACTTTCGGAGTTTCCCGAATTATGTGTCTAGGCTGCCTTACTGCTTTTATGGCTTGCAGATGCTTCTCCAAAAATTCCAACACATCTTTAAGTGTCTGAACCTCCTTTGTTGTTTGCGAGGAATGTTCGTATTGTTGTTGTCCTTGACGATCAAATTTCCTCAGTAATATTCCAGCAATGAATACATCGGTGTCATCTAACGCGATGCCCATGCCGTTGATGGCATGAGTGCATTTTTGTGCTGTGTCCAGCATGTTCAAAACACTTCTTTCTGACTCACTGTTCATCATAGGAAAATCAAGAATTTGATGAAAATTTTTCATAAACAATTGACGTCTGTTCTCATATCTATTTCTTAAAATTCCCAAAGCTTTTTCATAGTTTTCATCACATATAAGCAGATGCTTTATTAAATATGAAGCTTCGCCTTTAACAACTTCCTTGAGTCGCATCAGTTTCATTTTAGGCTTCATCATTTCATCGCTGTCAACCATTTCCTTAAACATGTCGAAAAATCCTGACCATGCGGAAATGTCTCCAAAAAATGCAGGAATTTCCATCTCCCTCACAGACATTCGACGTTCTTCAAGTTTGTTCTGTTGCATCCAAATTTCTTTTTTTCTTTTTTCTATCTTTATCTTTTCATAACCCTCTAAAATTGTTGGGGTAATTTGTCCAATTATTTTCAATTCATTTAGATTTTCGGTAAGCCGCAGAAAATCTTCCTCAATATATTTTATATACATAACTTGTAGTCTTGGGTCTTGGCCCGCAGTTTGTAGGGTTCCAAGAAGCGCTTGTTTTGCCTGGTTGTACTCGTGCAAGCGCATTTCTTGATCTCCAACCAATTGTTGCATCGAGTCGTTCATTGTTTCTTCGGCCGACTTTTTGTTGAATTCCGCCAAAATGTTGTTTTTTAAGGCTTGCGTTTTTCCATACCCATCTTTAGAAAAGTAGTCCCCTGAGAACGCTGATGCATTTGCCAACAATTCCTTATGCTGGTTTTTAAATAGTTCCCACTGACTCTGTACTTCAGATAGGAATATTAAATTTGTTTTCTCTATTTGACCCACTTCTTCGTCCCACTTCTTCATTTGGCTATATATGGCTGATTGACTAGCCGCCAGAGCATTAAGTGTATCTCTTGTGTGTACCATTTTAAATTGTTCTTTATTAGAGGATTTATTAGGGTTTATTAGAGGATTTATTTCTTAGTATATCTAATTCTTTAAACAACTGTTTTTTATATTCTCCTGTTGATAGGTTGATGAGCCTATACAATTCTTATATTTTCCGCCTTTGCTGCTTCTTCTTCCCAGATCTTTTGGATTTTTTCTTCTTCTCCTGTGTAGGTTGGATCTTTTTTTTTTCAATGTAGCAAGCCTCCACTGGCGCTAACCTATTTAGCCGTGGTCCGACGCTCGATTTGTGTTGTTCGTGGACCTCCCACGCAGTTGTAGATACGTTGCAGTTGCTCCTTCTACGTCCAGTGGATCTCCCACGCCGTAGTAGCTCTGTTCAACGTCCGTAGATGCCTCTGATACGTCCAGTGGATTTCCCACGCCGTAGTAGCTCTGATCAAACGTCTGCAGTTGCCTCCTTAAAAGGCCGCACTCAGTCGCTTGATCCTGGTTTTCTCACGTCTACCGCCAGTCCTGTCCCTCGCAGCAGTCTTAGGTTTAATCGTCGATTTTGATTTTGTTTTCCTAATCTTGCCGTAGTGCACCGTTAAGTGCGCCTTGCGGACTTTTCTACCGTGGATACCGTAAAGTATACCGATCGGTTTGGCAGTCTACATGAGCAAAGAAAATCTTATGCTCGAAGGACCATATGTTAGCAGCGTATATCGCGTGTCTTGGGGGCAGCTCGTACCGCTCCGTTCAACTAGCAACTTATACCGCTAACCGCCGAATCCCTGACTAAAAACAACAGTATTTCGTTAGGAACTGATTTTAATTCGGCGCTCATCGCGTCTTTTATACCACTATCCACTTATGTACTAGTTACAGTGTTCTTATGTATAAGCAACTCTAGGGGGTTATATGTCTAATGTATTTTGGGCACAAGTGTATTTCATAGCGGGTAATAACTGTCACTTGTCAATTTGTTTGGGTTATTCGATTCTATTTATGTTGGAAGCAGAACATGATTCCTAGCTACTTGACTCTCGGGTCTTAGTGTTATCTGAAGTGGTGTGGTGTTGCACCAACAGCCTAATTACCCATGTTCAGATCTGAACAATTTTTAAATTTAACTCCAAGTGAGTGCAAGGTTATTTGTGAATTGTGTGAGTAATTGATTACACAGGCCGACAAAATATTGTTGACTAAATGATGGTAGCCGATTCTTATAGGATTTTCGCCGTAGAATCCGATTCTGACCTTGAAAATATCCGCTCTATATCGGCTCTAGTTTTCGAGCAACATGAGGTTAAAGGTGCCAAAAACTGTTTTTTTTACACTTTTTGAACAGCTTTAAATGGAAAAAGCGACGAAAGAAAATGGCCTATATAAGATTAAAAGAAAGCTTAGACATTACTCTTTAATATCCAAAATCAAAAAAGTGGATACATGATAATTTAAGCAACTGGGAACAGTTTATGTGTAGGGGAGATTGGGGTAATGTGAATATACTGTATCAAATCAAAGGCAAAATATTTCCGAATTTGTAAAAAAAGTATACCTTGAATACTTCCACTTTTTTGATATTGGATATTAAAGAGTAATGTCTAAGCTTGCTTTTAATCCTATATAGGCCATTTTCTTTCGTCGCTTTTTCCATTTATAGCTGTTTAAGTGTAAAAAAAAGCAGTTTTTGGCACCTTTAACCTCATGTTGGTCGAAAACTAGAGCCAATCGGATATTTTCAAGGGCAGAATCGGATTCTACGGCGAAAATCCTATAAGAATCGGCTACCATCATTTAGTCAACATGAAGTTGTCGAAATTTTGTCGGCCTGTGTTATGTTTCGTGTTATAAATGTGAGCAAATAAATAAATTTTATTTAATTAAAAAATTTTTATTTTAGATAATTTGCGCAATGGACGCTTTCATCAGCACCTTCGCGACACTTTCGCACCGTTAGTGGTTCGGTATGTGGATCTTATGGAATCTTCAATAGCTCAGTCAATTCATAAGGGTTTTGAAAAAGAGCGCTGGGAAAGCAAAGGGTAAGTAAATCCTCGCTTGTTTATTTTATTAAAATTTTTAGACTTATGGTTTTATCAATAATATATGCACATATTGCAAACAACATTTATAATTTTAATTCTAAAATAATTGGCTGAAAAATACCCAAAAAGTCTATTAAATTAAATAACTAAACTGCTTAGATTGGTAGTTAATAGTCTGAAAGTCCAATGAGCAAGGTCACACATACGTACATATATTACAAAAAAAAAAGGTTAATTTGTATATTCTGCATTTAAACGCAGTGTTTGAGTTGTATTTATATTTTAATTCTATATTAAATATTTAATAAATATTTAGGATTAACGCTGCTTTGAACCCTGCAGCATTTAACAATGCTGCCCAGGCGCTCAATACAGCAGCTCTCAACCCATCAATGCTACTCAGCGGCAAAAAAGAACAAGTTAATTTTTATGTACCGAAGTTACCAAAGCAATCAAGTTCTACAGCGGCCACCGACGACACGAGGTTTTTAAATACAAAAAAGTCAACCTATACATAAACGTAGATTTTTAAATTGTCTGCATTTGGTTTTGCATTTTGTGTTTTGCCAAATTTATGCATTGCCAAACATGTTTACCACTTGACAGCATTGAAATGCATTTTACAAGTTATTAAACATCAGCCATTAAACTTCTAGCAAAATCGTAGTTTAGTATTATGTTAACAATTACTGAAATATAATATTTCGTTTACAAATTCATGTGTATAGTTTTATTGAGTTTGTATGTTACATTCAAGAAATATCATTAGGCAGATAAACCACTTAACCATACTAGTATGTATAAAAATTAGTTTTAAATTGCGGAGGGTATAAACATTTTCAGTGCGACGGAAGGTGTGCTGAGTATGTTGAGCTAGGTTCAGGGTAAACTTTTAGCCTGTTCAACTCAACATGCCAAATCAGAGCCTGAGCGAAAAAAAATGATGTAGCTGAATAATAAATTAACGTTTGGAACAACTGCGCATTTTCTTGTCTATTTTTTTGTCGTGAACTATGATTGACGGTTCTGGCACATCCAACCTTCCGACTATTGACTAAGTCACTCAACATACCTTTAAAACACGTTCCGTCACCCCTGGCAAAGGGTATGACTATATATTTATCTGAAACCAAGAAAGTTATTCGCAGGGGTTGTCCCAGAAAAACTATAGAACTTCTCTTGAAACTTACCTTTATATATTTTTTTTTTTAATTGCGATACTCGAAGAGTAAGCAAATACTGAAAACGTTGAAATGTCTGTCTGTCCGTACAAACGTCGAAATATCGGGAACTTTAAAAGCTAGAACCACCAAATTTTGCACACAGACTTCTATAAGTAAAGCGCAGATCAAGTTTCTTGTTTACTTTTAAGTCAAAAAAGTTATATGTTGTATTTACCAAATTGTGAAAAGAAAATTATTAACAAGGCTATGAGCAACATATATTTCAAAAATAGTTTAATTGCGTACAAACTTTAAGTCGTGTCATCACAGTTGCATAAAAATATTCAAAATTTTAAAATGACCAAGATAAAATCGGATGAAATCGTCGCATTGGAAAAAACGCTGGTTTTTGCTACTTGGTTTTTTTGCCGTTTCGTTTTGAGAGTTCTCGAATACTTCTCATAAAACATAAGAAAACTCTGTTTTAATTGATTTGAACGCTGTCCGACTAAGTTTTATTGGACATCTTGCTATATAATAAGCGACAAAAGTAGCTAAGGTCTTGCTAGTACGATTAAATATTAAGCATACCTACAACAGTGCTGCCAATGGCAGCCTAATTTTAAAAACAAAGTCTAACACACTTGTGCTCACACTATTAAAAAAATGATGATCATATGGCCAAAATCAAAAATCGATCTCTAAAAGTTTTACTACGTTTCTTCCAATGACAAAACGAAATGTTTTGGATTTTTATTTGAAGATTAGTTAACTTTAAAATTGCATTAGAAATTTGACCCAGAAATTTGTTTAAGCCCGTCAAAAATAGTTTTACTCTTTTCTATCGGTAAGTCTGTCTGTTTTATTAAACTTTTCTAATCGTCTTTTTTTATGTGCAGATCGGGCTCAAAGATTTTTACGATCGGATAACTTAAACCTATAGCTGCCATGCGAATTTTCGACTTTATTAATTTTCTGGTTTAGTACACTTATTTCGTTCATTGTGAATGATGATGGCTCAGAGGTTTAGGTGTCTCGTGTGAGCTGATTGTCTTTTTGCTTTTTTCTCGTTTTTTTTTTTTTGGCCTATCCTTTGGTTGCACTTGGTTTTCTGTTTTTGTTTTGAAGTCAGCAAACTTAAAATTGGGTTCATCTTTATAGTGCAAAAAGAGTTGAGAATGCTTAAGCCACGGTAAAAAAAAGTTAAGAACAATTTCTTGGTCTATCGATTTTTTGGTGGTATAATTTTTATTTGCGATACTCGAAGAGTATGCAAATACTGTGAACGTTACAAATGTCTTTCTGTCCGTCCGTCCGTCCGTACAAACGTCGAGATCTCAAGAACTGTAAAAGCAAGAGCCACCAAATTTTGCACACAGACTTCTAAAAGCAAAGCGCAGATCAAATCGAGTATCGCAAGTCAGGACACCCGACTATAGCGTCCTCTTTTGTTTTTTTTTGTAATCCCTTGTATAATTAATAATTTATGTATAGCTGCCATACAAATGTTAGACTGATTTTCTTACCAAACATTTTTTTTTGCCGAAAATCCAAGTAATTTCTCAGTTTAAAAGCGATCTGCGTTTAAATTCTTTAAAATCTTTATCAAACGTTTTTCGAAGAGCAAAGGAATACTGTAAACGTTGGAAATGTCTGCCTTCAAGAGCTAAAGCCACAGATTTCCTTAAACCCAACGCAGACCCAGTATGCTTTTAAAAAAGGACCAAAAGAACGGACGGATATTCGGACAGATAGACTGACATTTGCAATGTTCACATTATTGCCTTATACTCTTCGATTAAAGGAAATACAAATTTCATTATTTTTTAATGGATTAATACTTACAATACTGTAATGTTGGAAATAAATTTTTGTAAGTTCGTTTTTTGATAAGACAAAATTACAGAAATTATTTGAAAATGATATCAATCCGCTCAATCATCGACAGGTACTTGACCATTACCGATAGTCAGCAATTGCTCCGAGAATTCTTCAGCAGGTGTATTATTTATTAGAACATATCATTATTTGCGATACACAAAGAGTAAGCAAATTCTGTGAATACTGCAATTGTATGTCTGTCTGGCCGTCCGTCCGTACAAACGTCGAGTGCTCGGGAACTATAGTAGCTAAAAACACAAAATGTTGTACACAGATTTTTAAAGGCAAAGCTCAGATCAAAACCCCGACCAAGGCTTTTTTAACGCCCACAAAGCGCGAATCTCTGTGGTACCTACATTTCTGATGCTAGAAAAGAGTGGCCTTAACAAATGTTGTTTGTTTCAAAAATATCTACGCAGGTGTCCAAACATATTGAAAATCTGGCTAGTTTCAAAAAACTGTGTATAACATACAAGTGCGTTTAAAATTTATTACGCTTGAAAGCAGGTTACCCTTCTTTTTTAAAAGGGCTAGTTTATATATATTATTAATTTGAAAACATTTATTAACCAAAATAAATATTAAAGTCCTTGTTTTGGCTTGTTTTTGTTACCTATTTTGGTTTTTTTAAGCGGACTCGAGGTCAAAGGCTATTGCTATGTCAGCCCACTGTGGATTGCATGTGAATGTTATGAATAGGTCGGGACGACCATGTTTGCGAACGTATGACATTGCATCTTGCATATATTCGTGCATGTGACGCAGATTGCCAGCATACATATGTCGATGGCCGGTGCGGATCCAGGGGGAGTTTTTGGGGGTTCAAACCCCCAACCCTCCCCGAAATTGTTTTCTTCATATAAAAACTAATGCGTTATACATACAAATTTTGAAAACCACCCCGAAATTTTTGACCCCCGAAATATTTTTCTGGATTCGCCCCTGGTCGATGGTAATATTGCTAAACGTCCGATATCATTAACATTGCCATTATTCACTTATGCATCTTGCAAGTGCATGTATTCTTCCGATCGCATTTTGGCATTTTTGCATACATGTCAACAGCATATTGGTGAAAAAGTTTGCCACATCGCACAATAAAGTTGTCTTCTTGTGAGTGAATCATGAATCTATATGAATAATAATTCATCCCACTAACTGTTTTTTCTACGTCACGACACATGATGTAATGTATTCTTGTTTTTAAATAAATACATATTAAATAGAATTCATATATATTTTACCGTTTTGTGGTTCGTATCTTGAAATGATAGCCGCCGTCACCTTTCCAGTATAATAATGGATATTTTAATACATCATAGCTGCGGTGAAGCTCTGAACACGCCGTAATTCATCATTTCTTCGATGTAGCACAATATCGCGAGATTGAAACTAGCCTCCAACAATTACAATGGCCACTTCATCAATTATTGGTGCATTAAATCTTCTCGCATGCTGTCCAAAGGGCGTTTTGTTTTCCCTGATAACGATTCTGTGATCATTAGAAGGCATACGGTCGAGAGCAGTTTTAAACAATCGAAATAAGGAAATTTGCCAAATTAAATCTTAAGTTTGCGCACATCTTAATCCTGTCCTTACCAGCAAGGATCAAAGCAGTCAGGGATGCCAAAGGCGGAGAAATTCAATAAAATAATCAAAAAAATACTTTTGACACGTAAAAAAGTGTGCAAATACTTTATTTTTATGATTCCTTTTGCATGTTGTTCTCCATTGACCAGGCTTTGCAACAACAAAGTTTTTTTTCCCCTTGCTCCTTCACCGCCAAAACTACAGGGCCTGTTTTGTGCAACATGCGGAAAATGCACGTTGTGTAAATGCTTTTGACAACCCCTGTATTCTTGAATGTGAGACAAAAAATGCTTAGATGTATGCGACGTTCCAAAAGTGAATGAATGAAATGGATCGGGGGGAGTTTCAAATGCTGGCAGTCTCAATTACTACTCCGTAGCAGCGAGATGAATACAAATATTGCTGTGCTATTGCTATCGATCTATTTTTGACGAGAGCCGTAGTAGAGCCATAGCAGAACCACGAGAAAGTATGTGCTCTGCTCGACTCGCTCTTTTGTCGCTTGAGAAACTGTAGCAATAGCGATAGCACAAAATGAAGTTCTGTGCTCTGTGTAGCAGTAACGGTAGCATAAAATTGAGAGCGAGATGAGAGCAGAGCACACGCTATTTTTTCATGTACTACGGCTCTCGCTTGTGTTTGTTTTTTTTTATTTTCGGCACCTTTCTTATGCGCCGTTTTTTTTTTACTTCTCGCTTTGCCAGAATGAGAAAAAAAACATTTACTGTCAGAATAAAGTGGTTTGAAATAATAAAACAAATAATAGTATTTTATTCAAAAACAAAAAATCAAAATAAAAAACTTATATTCATTCACAGTGTTCAGATTAAACCAAAATTAAACAATTTAAGTCACAGTATGCAAATTAACGTATTATTTATTAATTTATTTATTTATTTATTCAGCAATTGACTGCTAACTTAGACCTAAACAATAAAACTTACAACAAGGCATTAAATGCAGTATAAAAAAATAAAAAAAGATTACATGTTAGAATTTAGGTAATTGTAAATTTTACACGGTAAAGAACTTAAAGTTACCTCAAACGACAGGATATCAGACAAGATATTGTAATTATTACAAAGAACACGAAAAGGTTCATGTTGAGCATAGTTAGTTCGAAATGTGCGTGTAAATCTTGAAGGAACTGTAAGATCAATATACGAAAGCAGAGTTTGTGAATCGATTGAACCAAGAAGAAGCTTATGAACAAACATAATGCCATTACAAATTCGTCGATGATAAAGAGAAGGTATGTCATTTAATTGTAACCTACTTTGGTAAGGTGGCAAAAATCTACCAGAGTCCCAATTAAAATTACGCAGTGCAAAAATTAAAAATTGCTTTTGAACAGATTCAATAATAACCTGTTGTTCCATGTACTGTGGGCTCCAAACACAAGAACAATACTCCAAAATCGGACGCACTAACGATACATACAGAGTCTTGGTGGTATACGGGTCATCGAATTCTTTGGACCATCGTTTTATAAAGGCTAAAACACCCTTGGCCTTGTTTACCATGGCAGCAATATGATTATTAAAACACAATTTGTGATGGGGTTCTCCAAGGTCATTTGTCACAGAAATTCGATCAAGGGTATGAGTTCCAAGGGAATATGAGACAATATGCGGAGAGGTACGGTGAAATGTCATAACTTTACATTTTGTATGGTTCAAAAAAAGAAGATTATTTTGGCACCAATTCTGGAAATCTTCAAGGTCAAGCTGAAGTCGCGTGTGCAGGTACCAATCAGAATAGGATAAGCAGATTTTAACATCGTCAGCATACATGAGGATGGAAGAGTTTAAAAATACTTGAGGAAGGTCGTTTATAAAAAGTATGAAAAGTAATGGACCCAGGTGGCTCCCTTGTGGAACACCAGAAGTAACATTGACAACATCTGAGAACACATTGTTAAACAAAACACGTTGTGTACGGTTTGACAAATTAGACGCAATCCAATTTAAAAGATTTGTAGGAAATCCTAACTGCGAAAGCTTAAGCAGAAGAAGGGAATGGTTTACAGAATCAAAAGCCTTGCTAAAGTCGCTGAAAATTACGTCGGTTTGCAAACGGCTCTGAAAACCTCGATTGATGATAGATGAGAACTCCAAAAGATTAGTCGTCGTTGACCGATGCTTAAAGAAACCATGCTGAGATGGAGATATCAGGCTGCTGCAGAG
This sequence comes from Drosophila oshimai, assembly GCA_018150695.1. Classification (NCBI taxonomy): domain Eukaryota; kingdom Metazoa; phylum Arthropoda; class Insecta; order Diptera; family Drosophilidae; genus Drosophila; species Drosophila oshimai. The sequence goes on along the minus strand of JAECWM010000259.1, from coordinate 138,317 downwards.
GTGTTGCAGTTGGAGCGTGATCAGGTGTTCGAGAAGTTTGGGAATAGCCGAAAGCTTTGCAATGCCTCGGTAATTTTCAATGTCCGACCTTGAACCTTTTTTGTGAAGAGGAATAATGTAGGATTCATTCCAAATCACTGCGGCAAATGAATTGTCAATTGAAGACAGCCCATCCAAAACATCACATTCCGTGAAAGATGCCAGAAAAATATTGTTGGCATGAGCTAGATTATAAGGGTACGGACAATGGGGAACATAGGGTTGTGTAGAGTAAGTTGACTGGAAGAAAGAAGCAAATAAGTTAGATATACCAAGATTGGAAGATTCAGCATTATTACGATAACGGAGGGAAGAAGGAAATGCGTTAGATTTACGTTTGAAGTTCAGAAATGAATAAAATAGCTTAGGATCAGTGCGGAAGTTTTCCTTGCACTGACATAGATAGTTTGAGTAGCATTGACTATTTGTGGTAAGGAATTGGAAGCGGGTGGAGGAATATTGAGCAAAGACAAACAAAGTCCCGGATTTTTGGTATTTTTTAAAAAGTCTGGATTTCTTATTTTTTAAATAAAAAAGATTTCTAGTAAACCACGGAGGCTTAGAAGTTGGAGAAATTATGGCTTCGGGGACAAATGTATCCAGGGCGGAGAGAATAGAACCATAGAAAGCATGAACAGCAGAATCAATATTCTGAAGTGTGTATAAAAATGACCAGTCGATCCCCGAAAGATGCAAATTAAGAACGTTAAAATCAGTTTTTCTGAAACATTTTGTAGGACACGCAGTTACTGAATCGGAACTTGGGCTAGAAAACTCAACAGAAATAGATAGGGTTGGGTGATAAGGATCTTCCGGAAGGGATATAGGATTAGCTCTCGACACAGTTGCAAGCGAAGAATCGCTTACAAACATAAGGTCAAGAAGTCTGTCACGGCAGTTTTTAACGGAGTTGATTTGGACTAGCGAAACATCGGTTATCCCATCGATAAAATCATGAGTACTGTTAGGTAACAAAGAGTTTGAATCATCGCAAGGGATCCAAGAAACGAGTGGAAGGTTAAAGTCACCCATTACAATGAGGCTGTCAGCGCAACCTAAGGCTGACATCACAAGTTGAATTGCAGAAAGGTGGCTTGAGCAAACGTTAATATCAGAACTGGGAGGGATGTAGGAGCAAGTTAGAAAAATAAAAGCAGTACCGACGCGGACTTTCACTGCAATAAATTCAATTCCATCATTGTTGACGTAGAGAAACAACTCAGAGGAAAAATCGTTACTAACTGCAATTAGCACCCCACCTGCAAAAGAAGGATGGTCCCTTCTGTAAGTGGTGAACTTATGAATAAAAATTTCATGATCGGAGACGGAAGAATTAAGCCAGGTTTCGGTTAAAGCGATAGCATCAAAGTCAAAGGCAGCACTGTTAGTATGAATTTGACGGAGTTTACCCAAAAGACTGCGTACGTTTTGATAGTGAATATGTTATTTAGTTTTTTGGACCGGTAATTTTGGAGCTCGGGTAAGAATCTTTTTGCAAAACTTCATGAACTATAGTATGTTCAGGCCATAGTGTAGGTTCAAGAGCACGAGATAGTAGTAGTAGTTTCGCGCATGGTTAAAATTAAATTTGGTCACAATAAAATTATCGGGAGGAAGTTCAAGTTTAAAACATAAATGTTTTTTGACGGCATCGGGTGTAGCATCCGGAACGAGACGGGACACGAAAATAGCTCTGCGAGGACTGACAGCCCTTATTAGTGATCCAGAAGACCGGGAGGGAGGCGGTACTCCCCTAAGAGGTGGAATCGCAAGGGCAGAGGCAGAGGTACTTGCAGCGGCGTCAGCTTGACGAGTATCCAGTTGGCCGGAACCAGACGAAACGCCAGTCTGTCGCCGTACGCTAGCAGAAGAACCAGCAGCAGCAGGAGGAACAGGAGCTCCTGTTTTTGGCGCATCACTTAAGATGGGTTCAACGTGGAGGGCAGCAGCAGGTTCGGTTAAATCATCGGCAGGTTCAACTTGGAGGGCAGCAGCAGGTTCAGTTAAACCATCGGCATCCAGCCGATTAAATGACCAGGGACCACCACCACATTTAACATGCGAGCAGTTATCACAAAGCCAACACAATAGGTATGTGTCACAGGCAATGGTGCCACCAAAATAGCATTTCTTAGCAGAGCATCTCAAACTCATTTTGGCAGCTAGTTCAACCACTGTGTGGGCAGAGTGCAGACCAGACTAAGAGCGATAGATAAGAGAACAAGTAGCGAAGAGCAGCGCAGCCACAGCAAGCAGCAGGTTCAGCGGCGGTGAGTCCCACGAAGTGATGAGCACAGCGGAGACGAAAAGAGAGCAGGTGCAGGTGGAATTGGTACCCGGCGAGTACAAGCGCAAGGAGTTCCGTTACTTTGCGACAAGTGGATGAGCGATTTAACGGAGAGCGGTAGGCAGCGGCAGAGAACGGGAGAGATCGGCGGAGAGCGGTAGAGAGCGACAAACAGGGCCAAACAACAACAAATTAGGCAAATTGTTTGGCAATGTCTTTGTTTGCGCTTTTCGTTTAACTGAATTTATTAAAACAAATCAACTATAAAACTGTCTTATGCGACTTCGGTTTTCGGATTAGAACGGCGTTGTAAAATTAAACTCAAAAATCCAAACAGTAGATAGATGATCACAATATTATCAGCGCGGGGAAGAAATATGTGGGAGCGATTTAAAAACACGTCCGACTTCAGAAAGCTTTTCACCAATTTCCCATTAAGTAAATATAATCAAAATATAAAAAGTGAAAAGGAATAAGAACTTATGCATTTAGAAACACGAAACACCCCTCTACTTCTTCGTCTTAAAATAAACTTAAATGGTCGATGGCACTATCCAAGTGAGTTGAGTTAAGCCGGACAAGAAGAAAATTTTCCACAGTTTCGTGACTTAATCGATTTCGGTTATCCGACAACACCAGTTTTAAAGACAAAAACGCCCGCTCTATTGTAACCTACAAATATTAGGAAATTTTAACACTTGTTAATAAATAAAATTTTGTTTTAAATTAAGTTATAATTCTTACTTGAGTTGGTGGTATAGCAAATTTTTCCTTAATTTCCTTACTTTCCAGAAATTTAAAACATTTTCACTAGATTCAATCTTTCCATGGACATCTGTTGACTCATTCGGAACAATGTTAGCACTTAAAATGTCGTCCAAAAGATCGAAATTACTTCCTTTCCTTACTTTCCAGAAATTTAAAACATTTTCACTAGATTCAATCTTTCCATGGACATCTGTTGACTAATTCGGAACAATGTTAGCACTTAAAAAGTCGTCCAAAATAGATATTTTTTCGCTCACAATAATTATAATTATTCTTTAAACGATTGAATAAAACTCAAAAAGTAATTATTAAAATGGAGTTAAATGTATAAAAATCATTGCAAATATGAAAAGAACATACAAATACAGGGTGGTCCACGAAAGATTTGCGTTTTAAAATCGCTATAACGAGTGTAAACAACGAGTATATTTTTCAAAAATTTTTTTTGTATTGTATAGCCTTAAAATTGCGGTTTATTTATGAAACACCACTTCATTCATATGGCCTCGGCTGGTTTTATAGTAGCCCATTCGGTCGACTCAATTTTTAAACACATTTTCGATGGTATGGCCCTCAATGGCCCTGATGGCGACTTTAATCTCGTGCTTTAGGGCGTCAATCGTCTCTTATCCTTAACGGCACCCCACAAAAAATAGTCCAACGGGGTCAAATCTTTATTTTATTCGAATTTTTTTTTCTTTATTTTTTCCGAATTTCGACCGCAATTTTCTTGCAGTTTCGGTTGAAGACTCTCCACTTTGGAAGAAAGTTTTCAATATTTCCCAATTTTCTTCGAGCGTAAACTTAACCATTTCGTAAACCGCAAAACTTCTACTTCAACTTCTACTACGAAATGTCAAAGTCAAAATTATCGATAGATCAAAAAGCAAACGCGAGATGGGCCACCCTGTAGTAGCTGATTGGTATAATTCGTTTGATTATACGGCTTTTGCAAGTAGGTAGATGATTTTTTTATAAAAATATAATAATGTGCACTGTCTACTACACTCCGAACCATTTGTGATCTAATAAATAATAAAGAAGTTATAGAACATTTTGCTATGCCTTATACATATGTAGTTAATGTAGCCCCAGAGGTGGCGACTCTATCGTTTTTTTTTTCGTTTTGTTTTTTTAAAAAGGGAAAATGAGTATCGCAAATCTTATAGTCGGGAACCCCGACTATAGCGTTCTTTCTTGTTTTTTTATTCAAAAAATATATTGATATCCATTATTTACGGTCCCTGGTTTTAACATGTTTGACTTTTATGACGTTTGCATGATTCTATTGTTTTTAATTTTTTTCTTCACTTTTCACTTGGCTGTTATCAAGTTTTGGATACAGTGCGAAAAACTCACCCACTTATATTGCTTGATGAAGACGTTGCTTCAGAGGGAAGAAGGGTATATGGGGTCACTTTTAATTTTTGTAGATAACCCCTTTGATTTTTGTCAGCTGCTGGATTAAAATTTTGCATTTTTTTTTGAGGAGGGGTTATATATGATTGCTTTGTGATTGTGTCTTGATTGTTGTTTTTTTACTAAAAATAATATAGTGTGCTAGTTTTCCCACGTGGCTACCGTTGCTTTTGGCGATATGCATTTTTTTAATCACGTCAAGCACTTTTTATATAATTCGGACTATATCGACTATTTTGTCAACTTTTGACAGATTTCTAAGAACTTATGACGAAATACAGACAATCGAACAGCTGACTGGACAAAATTAGAACCAACCGCTAAAAACAGATACGCATTAGTAATTTTTTACAGTAAAGCCAATGTTACCTAAAGTCCTGAAAGGGTTAAAAATCTCTAAAAAGTCCACGTAGGACAGGATTTATTTGTTTATTATTTATTTCGATCATTTTCCGCTGATCTTGTTGCAACTTTCACAGTATTATCAGAACAAATTTGGAGGATAAGTGCCTTTTTTGAAGGCGTGTCATTTAGTCAACTTTTTTTTTTTAATTTATAGGTTCACAAATATACAAAAAAATTTTTTGAAAATTTTAAAAATACTTATTTATTTACGACTTATAATACTTTAAAATGGCCTTGGGGATAAAAAAAAAGTTGTCCATAGACGCCCACGACTCCAATTGATTGGCTATAGAGGTCTGCATGGCTCCATTCATATTGTAAAACCAATAGAATGTAATCCAATAAAACAGAGTTGAGTGAGTGCAATTTAGACGAATATTCCGAATGGTTTCTGACATACAATTTCCATTCGGTCATTTCTGGACATTTCCGGACAGCCACAAAAGAAGAATGTGGTTTCACACGCACATTCTAGGAACCCTTACTTACCGGAACCCTCTCACTCGCTCTCTTTGTTAAACTTATTGTTGCGATAAGACTGGGTTAAGTGATTCGAATTAATCCGAATACTGCCGACCATTCTCACTCATTCAATTCGTGTTCGCTCGTCCAAATGTTGTGCGTGTGAGACATACACAAATGTACACATTCATTTTAAACTGCTCATCCCATTTAACTCAATTTGACACTTGTGCATTTGAATGTCAGTTTTTTGCCATTCAAGCAGACGACGTAGAGCGCATAAAGCACATTTTTGAACCCATCTTATGTGGTTGCCCCCTTATCTCTCAATCTTTACTCTGTATCTGTACAAGCAGAAAATAAAAGGCTTTCTTTAGTATATAGTGCATCTTCCCCATCTTGTTGAATCACATGTTGGCTTTAAAACCTCACAGCTGGTGAACCAATTTTAATTTTACTATGTGTGCTGGGAATACAGGGGTACTCATCGATTAAGTAAAAAACATTGGCCTTATTTAGATTGCCATTGGCATATTCAGCCACAGACCATTTTTAAGAAAGTTTTTATATGTGCTCGAAAGCATAAAAGCTTTGCGTAAACAAATACAAATTTACAGATAGTTATTAAGTAGGGGAGAAGTGGGGGTTGTGGGCATGGGGGGGTTGTTGGCACCCCTACGTATCTTTTCACAAAATGAAGATTGACTTTTTTTGGTAATGTCATTCGCAAGCAATTACCTTATGTATGATTTATGCCAAATATCAAAGTAAACGAACGCGTTTGCTTTTTGAAATGAACGAATTGGTTTTTTTTGTGCTTGGAAAAGGTGGTGAAGTTTTTTTCAAAGATTTTCAATAGTGTATTAATTAAAGTGAATCGATTAAGAAGGTAAGTGTAATGCATTTTTATTTAGTCAAAGTATTATACTAAATGGAACAATATCGATTTGAACCAAAAAATGTATGCAAACACATTTTTTAATTACTTCTTAAAATGTCTGCTAAAGTTGGTTGTGGGCACCAAAATTGGGGGGGTTATGGGCACCCGTTTTTTCTTGGCAAATTTTTTTATAACCTACAATTTCTTGTAAAATTGTTTTCAAAATTTGTTTGGAACCCTCTAGAACATTCTTGTAGAAATCTTAGGCTCTTGGAAAAGGATCCTCTCCCGCTGAGAGGGATTATCACCAAGATTTGTAATTTTGCGATCGAGCTTTTTGTCTGAAATGTGTTGACATGCGGGCCAGTCATTACACATGTCAAAATTGTGTTTCCGACGATTAATAACGCCTATGTAGTCTTTGAAATAAATAAATTGTCGTTATGTTGATATTGGTTGCGGTTTTTTTTTCCATATTTTTCCATTTGCAGCATTTTTTCCCAGGGTGCCCACAGCCCCCCCAAAAAAAAATGTAAGCTGAAAATTACGGTTTTACAAAAGTCCATATGAAATTTTTTCGCATGACGAAATCAAGTATGTTTCTTCATAATTAGTTAGTTTAGGTCTCTAGCTTTACACAGATACCCATATGTCCAAATAATATGCACTAGTTCGGTAATTATAAGCCAAAAACAAAACTATGCCCACAACCCCCACTTCTCCCCTACCCTTTTTTTTGTCATTCATTATAGTTACCTATTTGTGATAACATTTTGAGTTATGGAGCTAAAAAACAAGAAAGCACGATAAAGTCCACATTTATTACCTTCTTTAAAAAAACAAAAAAAAAAAACAAAATGCGTGCGTACAAAGTACACATGTCAGAAGTGAAACTTCTTTGGCGTACTAATTTATCAGTCTTATCTATATTTCTACAAATCTAAAACTTTAGATTTCCGAGACTTAAAGGAAGGAAGTTAGGAATTTAATTGTCATTCAAATATTAAAAGTGTTAAAAATTAATATAAATTACAAAATCTCAGATGTTGAATATTAAATTAAAATTTCTCGTGATTTATTGTAAATAGTAAAAACACCTGACCGCAATTTAAATATATACAAAATCATTGTAAATTACTGATAACTATAGAAATTCCAGGTTTTAAATTAAAATTTTGTCAAGAGAATTTATGAAATATTGTTATTTATACTTAATGCAAAATGATTTATTGAAATCTCAAATGACGAATTGTAAATAAAAATGACACGTGTTTTTGTCAATATTAGAATATTATTAATTCAATTTTGTTTTTTAACTTAAAATTTAGACAAGGGAATTTATCAAATATTTTAATTTTATGGAAAATGGCTGCAGCGGATTCGCAGAATTGATTTCGGCTTAAAAAACGTATTCTTATACATATCTCTCAACTTTGTTCAAGCGCATGGTGCAACTATATGTGTAAGGTGGTCTCAAAGCAAGAGCTGCTCTCTTTTGAGGACGTTATTTGTGCCAGTCTTTATCTAGCTACCTCATTCTACCGATTGAGAGAGACAGAGAGGTAAACATATTTAACGTCCTCAGCTGAGCGGGCGAGACCACCTTATATATTTGCACCATGTGCGAGCGCATTCAGAGCGAAGAGAGGAAAGAAGAGGACAGAGAGAACGTTCGTCAGCGGTGAGAGAGGGATAGGGATATATGTATATATACATTTTTCTCTTTTACGTTCGCCCTGTCTTACTCTCTCTCAATCGGACTCGATCGCTCTATCTCTCTTTTTCGATTTTTTCATTTAATTTTTAATTATGTTTCTTTTGTACAAATTTCACCCCCATGCGCCTCATTTTAAAAAAAAAAAAAAAAAAAAACTAGAGTCGCCCTCTTTAAATAAAGTGTAGCCTGCTTTCAAGCACAAATCATTTTTGAATAACTGTCTAGATGTTTTCAATTCAAACCATATTTGTTAAGGCCACTTTTCTCTAGAATTAAAAATGTAGGAGCCACAGAGTTTTGCGGCTTGTGGGCGTTTAAAGAAGCGTGCTCGGGTTTTGAAACAAACTTGATCTGATGGGGTATAAAGATGTGTGCACAATTTGGTGGCTCTAGCTCTTTAGGCTCCCGAGATCTCGTTCGTCCGGACAGACAGACATTTTCAACGTTCACAGTATTTGGTTACTCTTCGAGTATTGCAAATAAAGTTGTGTTGTTAATATGGTACTGACATTGTAACATGCCAAGTAGTAAGGTACATTTTTAAAAGAAAGCTAAATTGGGAGCATGTATATAATTATATGTTAACATTTTTTAGTAACAAATTGCCGATTTGCACTCTAGGTATAGATGGTAGTCTTAAGTTGACATGCAGTACATTTATTTTTAAAAAGGGCTACATTTTTTGGTAGTGGTTTAGAGAGTCATAATTTTAAGGCATTGAAGCAGTGTTTTATTTTTTATAAAGTCCAGAAATCTACTGATTTATTTAAGAATGCTTTTTTAAAATCGTTTTATTTTATGTTAACATATGTAGCATATAAGATCCGTTAAACTTTTTATAAAATAGTCTAACATATTGAAAAATTTTGACGTTTTCTCACGCTTAGAAACGGATGTGCCACCTCCGAGGATTTATTCTGGAAGCTAGACGCTCTGCAGTCTTTCATAAGAGATCTGCACTGGCCTGATGCTGAGTTTCGACAACATTTAGAGCAGCGCCTGAAAATGATGGCCGTTGATATGATCGAGCAGTGCATACAACGAACTGATTCGTCTTTTCAGTCATGGCTGAAAAAAAACATTGCCTTCATATCAACTGACTATATTTTACCTTCTGAAATGTGCGCAATGGTTAATGTGATATTAGATGCTAAAAATCAAAGTTTTAAATTGACTTCTATTGACGGCATTGATTTGGTAAGATATATTGTTTGTGGCCGCCTAAAATTAATAACAACTCATTTAATAAATGTTTTCTGTATAGTACAAATTTCATGCAAAAATCGACGACCAAATCGACAAAGCGAATGTAGCTATGACACAAGGCTTAAGCGGTAAACTTATGTCTGTGCTAGAGTCGACCTTGTCAAAATTAGCACGATACGATGAAGGAAGCTTAATCGGTTCGATTCTTAGCTTTACAAACGTTTCAAGCTCAGGAAAGGATCTTGGGCAAGGATATGTTAATTTCTTTAGAAATAATATGGATCAAATACGAGGAAAGATTGGCGACGATTTATGGACCTTAAATTTTTTCGAGCAGTGGTATTCGCAGCAAATAAACATGCTTTGTAATTGGCTGTCGGAACGGTTGGACCATGCCCTACATTATGCTCAAGTTTCCTCTATTTCTCATATCATAAAGGTAATATAGCCCAATTTAGCTTTAAGACATTTTTTTAAGCTTTACTTACGCGAAGTCAGTGGCTTTGCTTGATTGATATTTGAGTCAAAGCACTTCAACTGTGTTGAAGTTTTTTTGGATTGTAACGAAATACATTCAAAAGCAAGAAAGAACGATGTAGTCTGGTTACCCGACTATCAGATTTGCGATACTCAAACAAAAAAAAAACGCTAGTGCCGCTAGCCCTCTTAAAAATAAGTGTAGCCTGCTTTAAAGCTCAAAAAATGTAGCGCACTTGTAGACACAATTTCAAAATTTTTCGATATCTGTGTACAAACAACTTTTATTAAGGCCACTTCTCTTTTGCATTAAAAATGTGGGCACCACAGAGTTTCGCGGTTTGTGGACGATAAAAGGGGCGTGATCGAGATTTGAAACAAACTTGCGTGGGGTATATAGATGTCCGCAACCTTACGATCTTGGTAATTGTATTTTGGAACGTATTTCCAAAGTAAATGATCTAGGTGTTTTATTTGAAAGCAAATTATGGTTTAAAAGCCACATCTCTGTTACTATTGGTAAAGCAAGAAAGGTTTTAGCCTTCATAAAACTTTGGGCCTAGGAGTTCGATGATCCATACCCAACAAAAACTTTGTATGTTTCCAAGGTTCGCCCTATTGTGAAATATTGCTCGATTGTAAAACAAAAATAAATTGAGTCAGTTCAAAAGCAGTTTCTATTATTCGCTCTGCGTCAGCTGAACTGGGATCCGACTATGAATCGAGCCATTTTCTGCCCATTTTCAAGAAATTGTGTATACAAGTGCGTTAAAAATTTTGATTGCGCCCGAATGTAGGCTAAACTTTTTTTTGAAGAGGGCGTTAAAAATGTATTGCGCTCGAAAGTAGGCTACACTATTTTTTGAAGAGGGCTAGAGACGTTTTGTTTTCTGTTTTTAAAGAGGGCAATGAGTACCGCAAATCTTATAGTCAAGAAACCCAACTATAGCGTTCTTTCTTGTTTATAAATCTAAACCGCCTTCGACCTTGAGTTCGCTTAAAGCTTACTTAACCAAAATAGGTCATAAAACAAGCGAACAAAATAATTAAAGTTGATTTTAAGAAATTAAAAAAATTGATTATATTCAAACAAAAACATTTTTTACTTGCGATACTCGATGAGTAAACAAATACTGTGAACGTTTAAAATGTCTGTCTATCCGTCCGTCCCTCCGTACGAACTTCGAGATCTCGGCAACCAAAAGAGCTAGAGCCACCAAATTTTGCACACAGACTTCTATATACCCCACGCAGATCAAGTTTGTTTCAAAACCCGACCAACGCCTTTTTAACGCCTGGCCAGTTTCAAGAAATTCTTTATACAAGTGCTTTAAATGTATTGCGCTTGAAAGTAGCCACATTTTTTGTTTGTACTTCGGTTGCGTGTAGACGTGCTTTCTTAACGCTCCAGAAAACAATTAGACGCGAGGTTTTTGCGACTCGCGATGCTAATCGCATATCGTAAACCAAAGTTTTAGTTAATTGATTAATTAATCTTTGCGCACTAACGGTAAACAAATAAGTGACAGCGTGGATCGGCGCACTCAGCGACAAAAACAACAAGACGAAGCCCATGCAAAAACTCAGAGAGAGCAAGACAACCGTCGTATCTCTTTGGCCTGAAACAACGCTTACATTTCTGTGACCCCTGTAATACCCCAGAACCGAAAGTGCCAGTAAGTGCAAGTTAACTGACCGCCGAAGACCAGAGAGCTAGTTCTTGCTCTCCCACTCTGCTCTCCACCGCTCAAACGCCATGGAGTGAGCCATGCTAAACTCCAACCGAGCTTTTTCCGCCTAGCGCAACTACTACGTCAACTACATCGGTCTCTGTCACCAACAATGCGATCACGACTCCACTCTCTTCTTCTGCAGCGGGTAAAGCAACAATACAACCAATTGCAAAAATCGGTGTAAACGGCAAAAACAAAGCTACGGTAGACGAAGTGAAAACTCCGAAAGCGGTTTCGGCCATGCAGACAGGCATGGATCGCTACATTAATATCTCCAAGCGCAAGCTAATATCGCAAAAAAAAAAATCGGACGGCAATAAGCCCAAAATAAACCGTTCCAACAAAGGCCATGAAAATCCCGGCCCATCAGATGGAAATAGATTTTCCATTCTGGCGGAGCCTGAAACAGAGTCTGAACAATTAGCCCCAAGAAAACTAAAGCCCCCACCTATCTTTATCCGGGAGAAGATCTCAAATGCCATAGTCAACAAAATAGTCCAGCTTGTCGGAAAAGATAACTTTCATGTTATTCCGCTTATGAAAGGGAATATAAGCGAAACTAAACTTCAAACAAAAACCGAAGACGATTTTCGAGCAGTTTCGAAGTTAAACGATGCCAAAAAGAATTACTACACGTTCCAGCTAAAAAGTTGCAAAGGCTTGCAAGTTGTGCTCAAGGGAATAGAATCCGATGTGACCCCCTCTGAAATTACAGAGGCCTTAAGAGAAAATGGTTTTTGCGCAAAAAATGTTATAAACATTATGAACAAAAACAAGAAGCCGCAACAACTCTTCAAAGTCGAGCTGGAGCCAGACAGCAGATCTTTGAAAAAAAAAAAACGCAGTACACCCGATCTACAAGTTGCAGTACCTTTTGCACCGTAGAATCACAGTGGAAGAGCCGCACAAACGGAACGGGCCAGTGCAATGCACAAATTGCCAGGAATACGGTCACACCAGGGCTTACTGCACCCTCAGGTCAGTATGTGTAGCTTGTGGAAACTGCCATCTACACCGCAAGGGAGGGATGGACACACACACCAACACAAAACTAACCTTGAAATCAAACAGCTTGGGGAAAAGACGTTTGAGACGAGCTTGGCGAACCAGCAGATCGCCATCCTCAAAACAAAGTCTTAAGAATGCTGGTCGCAGACTTACCAGGGCTCTAAGGCACGAGGAAGAAAAAGCACAACGCCAGTACATTGAGAAACTTTCACCCACCAGCACCAAGCATCCCTTGTGGAGGGCCCACCCAAATCTAAGTGCGCCGGCCGAAACAGTAATTCCCATTAGAGACTCTTCAGGCAGCTGGTCCAGAAGCGACAAAGACAAAGCTTGTACATTTGCTTTACACCTTCGAAATGTTTTCCAGCCAAACCCTGCAACTAACTCATTCGCACTACCGTCGCCGTCAATTCAAATTGGAACTGAAACGGCGCCAATTCTGTTTCAACCAATCGAAGTTACAAAAGTCATCAGCGAGCAGTTGAAACCAATAAAGGCCCCAGGCGGTGATCTATTAACTCTAAAAATGTTAATTGAACTTCCACACTGTGCAGTTGAGGTCATTTGTAAACTCTTTAACGGGATTACACGACTTGGCTACTTTCCAAAAAAATTGAAAAAATCGGTAATCCCAAAGCCATGAAAAGATTACACAATACCAGCTACGTACAGACCGATATACTCTCGTGTCTGTCAAAACTGCTCGAAAAATGCCTTTTGACGCGCATAATCCTATATTAGGAAGACAACAACGTTATTCCGGCACATTTTTTTTTAACGCGCGTAGTCCCACGGCCCACATACCCGCCCAACCGACCGGGGGGCGCAGCCTTGTATCGTACGGCACGATTCGCAAGAAAATAGACGCGAGTTATAACAAGAAAGATCGCTGTAGTCGGGTTTCCCGACTATAAGATTTGCGATACTCATTTGCCCTCTTTGAAAAAACAAAACGAAAAAAAAACGATAAAGTCGCCACCTATGGGGCTACATTAACTACATTTGTAGATTTTACATTCACACACACGTGTATGTAAAATATGTATGTAAGACTGTGTAGGAGAAATAGAGAAATAGAGCAGTACAGCAGTAAAAAGCAGATCAGCAGAAGAACAGCAGTAGAAGCAGTAACAGCAGAGGAACAGTAGGAACAGCAGTAGTAGCAGTAGTAGCAGTAGTAGCAGTAACAGCAGAACAGCAGATTAACAGAAGCATTGCAGCGGAAAGAGGATGAAGAAAGGAGAGCAACGGGAGGCCAAGAGAGATGAAGAAGGAGAGGAATCAATTGCGCAGTGACGACAGCAGCAGACAGAAGCAGAAAAACGACACAGAATATAAAAAGCAGAAATTAAAGAAGAAAACTTGTACTTTTCCAACTATATTTATAATCTATACCTAATACTAATAATAAAGACGAGGTGAGACAAAAGCTCACCTTACATTTGGGGGCTCGTCCTAACCTGGAAATCGCAAGTGAAAAGTGACGCCGTCCCGAGAAGTCTCAAAAAATCAAGAAGCACAGAGTATGAGTGACGCCGTCCCGAGAAGTCTCAAAAAATCAAGAAGTACAGAAATTAACTGACGCCGAGAAGTTTGATCGCAAAAGCGAATAAGTAGATGGGTGAGAAGCCAAAAAAGCAGGAACATTCAAGAATACCGATTGCGAAAGGGAGACAGCCGTATTACACAAGATCAGTTGCCGCAGCAGAGAAAAAACACAACATGAGTGAGGCCGAACAGGAACACCTGAAAAGCCTGCAGAGCGAGGTGGAGCACCTGAGGAACCTTCAAACGGAAGTGGAGCACCTAAGGTCCCTGAAACTGGAGCAGGACAAGCAGCAGCACCTTCAAATCCAGCTCGAGCAGAATCTTGTCGAAGCATGTGGTGAACAAAAAGTGACCGAAAGAAACGTGCAGAACCGTGCCGAAGCAGGTGGGGGGCAAAGTGCCGCAGCTGGAACAACTGAAATCTCTTCAATAGACGAGAATACAAAAACGCTGAAGGATCTTGTCCAGCTTCTGGCGATAAAGATGGGAGCAGAAGAGCAAAACAGTGGTTGCTCAATAACGGCGGAAAGCTTCGCGAAAATCATTCCGGAGTTTGACGGAGAATCCATGCCGGTCAAAAATTGGTTTGACAATTTCGAGCTAAACGCTGCAGCTTATGGTCTGAACATAAAGCAGATGTATGTACAGGCACGTGCCAAAATGACGAACACAGCAAAATTGTTTTTGGACTCTACTTTCGTACATCAATACACAGAGATGCGTATGTTGCTGCAGACAGAGTTTAGTCGTCAATATGTGTGCAGCGCGGATGTTCATGAGCAGCTCCGTGATCGCAAGAAACGCAAGCAGGAATCGTTTCACGAGTACCTTTTGCAGATGAGGAAGATTGCAGCTCTTGGCAGCATAGATGCACGTTCTGTAATCCGCTACATCGTGGACGGTTTAAACTTGAGGAGTGACTTCAAATACACTCTCTACAGTTGCAAGTCTTTCAAAGAGCTGCAGGAGCAGTATGAGGTGTTTGAACGCGTCGGCGAAAAGGGAAATAAGCCGTTTCAGCCGAACGATGGAAAATGGACGCCGAATCAGAAGAAGCAGCACGAGTTCAACGACGGAAAGAGTCATTGTTTTAATTGTGGATCTGCTGATCACCTCCGCAAGGACTGCAAAGCTGCCACGAAATGCTTCAGCTGCAATAAAGAGGGCCACATGTCTAGAGATTGCCCTGGGTCATCTGCTGGTGTCCAAGTTGTGCGCAGTGCAAGTCGCATGAAGAAAGTTACTATCAACGACGTCGAAGTGGAGTGCTTAGTGGATACTGGAGCAGATGTATCTATATTGAGAAAGTTCATCTTTAACAAAATACCCAATATTATGTTGGAGAGATGTGCTTCGAAGCTTCGTGGACTGGGAAAGAAGATCACGTGTCCACTTGGATGCTTCTTGGCTGAGGTTGCAGTAGATGAGAAGATGACACCACACAAGTTCGTTGTCGTAGAGGACGAAGACATCGAGTATGACGCGCTGCTTGGATTCGATTTTGTCTCGAAGTTCAATTTTTCATTGTCGGCAGAAGGATACAAGTTTTCTTCCCCGCTGGGGGAGAAAGCTTGTGAGGAACCAAACCAGATGAGTATTTATAATATTACTAATACAAACGATGAAATCGATGTTCCTCCCCAGTACGCAGAGGAGGTATCGATGCTAATTAGGAACTACAAGGCGGTGGATTCAGTAACGGAGGTTCCAGTCAAGCTACGAATTGTTCCGGATGGCGAGATCGTTCCATTTCGTCAGTCACCGAGTCGATTCGCAATTGCCGAAGAGAAGGATGTCGAAAAGCAGATCGACGAATGGTTAGCTGCTGGAATTATACGCCCATCTACATCAAACTTTGCTAGCCGTCTGGTGCTGGTAAACAAAAAGGATGGCACACGCCGTATCTGCGTTGATTTCCGTAAGCTGAACTCGATGGTGTTGAGAGACTGCTTTCCCGTCCCTGTAATCGACGACGTGCTCGAAAAGCTGCAAAAAGCGAGCTATTTCACGGTGATGGATTTGGAGAACGGTTTCTTCCACGTTGCCATTGAAGAGGAAAGCAAGAAATTCACAGCATTCATTACTAAATCCGGACTGTACGAATTCAATAGAACCCCATTTGGATTTCGGAACTCGCCAGCTGTGTTTATTCGCTACGTAAACCATGTATTTCAAGAGCTGATGAACAAAAATATCCTCGATTTATACATGGATGATATAATAATTCACGCCGAGACTGCAGAGCAATGCTTGGAAAAGATGGCACTTGTTTTTAAAACAGCTGGATCGTTTGGCCTGAAGATCAAGTGGCGAAAGTGTCACTTCTTGCAGGGAAAGATTTACTTCTTGGGCCACAATATTGAAGACGGAAACTTGTGGCCTGGACAAGAAAAGACTGCTGCGGTTAGCAAGTTTTCGGTGCCGAAGAATGTCAGAGCAGTTCAAGCATTTCTGGGGCTGACTGGGTTTTTTAGAAAATTTGTTCTGAATTACTCGCAGATTGCACGCCCGTTGACTGACCTGCTGCGAAAAGGGGTCCGTTTTGAAATGGCAGAGCCTTAGATGAATGCATTCCAGAGTTTGAAAGATGCATTGACTAAAGAACCCGTTTTGAAATTATATATCAGAGGGGCCAAAACTGAGTTACACACGGATGCATCAAAAGACGGATTTGCAGCGGTATTAATGCAGTGGTTTGATGGCAGACTCCACCCAATCCAGTATTGGAGCAAGAAGACAACAGAAGCTGAGTCTCGCCAGCACAGTTACATCCTGGAAGCAAAAGCCGTGTATCTGGCGGTAAAGAAATTCAGACATTATTTGCTGGGATCGCCATTTAAGTTGATAACAGAATGCTCCGCGTTCAAGCAAACTTTACAGAAGACAGATGTGCCAAGAGCAGTCACGCAGTGGATTGTTTATCTGCAGGATTTCGAGTTTGCAGTGAAACATCGTCCTGGAGAACGATTAAAGCATGTTGACTGTCTCAGTCGCTATCCCGACCGCGTTATGCTTGTGTCGTTGGAGATTACAGCTCGCATCAAAAACGCTCAAGGAAAAGATGAGACACTGAAAGCAATTATGGCAATTTTAGCCAGCTGTCCATATGAGGGATACAAGATGAAAGCGGGACTGGTCTATAAGGAGGTGAACGGCAATGATCTCCTCGTAATTCCGAAAGCGATGGAAAAAGAAGTTATTGTTGACGCCCACAGTGCGGGTCATTTTGCGCTACAAAAAACTGTTCATGCTGTGCAACAATCCTATTGGATTCCTCATTTGGAGCAAAAAGTTCAGCAGGTTGTGAACAACTGTGTAAGATGCATAATTTACAACAAGAAGCTTGGCAAGAAAGAAGGATTTTTAAACTGCATCGATAAAGGTGATCAGCCTCTTCATACGCTGCACGTTGATCATCTGGGCCCCATGGATGCCACTGGGAAGCAATATAAGTACATATTTGCGATGGTGGATTCATTTTCGAAGTTTATATGGCTTTTCCCTACGAAGACTACCAGCTGCGAGGAAACGCTGAAGAAAATCGTGATGTGGTCTGAAGTTTTTGGCAACCCAGTGCGGATGGTTTCGGACAGAGGCTCCGCTTTCACAGCCCACTTGTTTGCAGAGCACATGGAGAAAAACGGTATCGAGCACGTGTGGTGCACAACCGGAGTGCCCCGTGGAAATGGTCAAATCGAGAGGGTAAATCGCACAATCTTGTCAATCATTTCTAAGATTTCCGCAGATGATCCAGCCAAGTGGTTTAAGGCAATACCAGAGGTGCAGAGAGCTGTTAATTCCCACTTACATGCGTCAACGAAGAAGTCACCGTTTGAGATAATGTTTGGCGTGAAGATGAACAATAAGCCAACTAATCGTATTATTCAGCTTTTAGAGGAAGAGATGTACCTAAACTTTGACGAACAACGCCAGCAACTGAGAGTAGATGCAAAGATCGAGATTCAACGTGCACAGGATTCATACAAGAAGCACTTTGACCAAAAGCGGAAACCGGAGGTCAACTATCAAGTTGGAGATTTAGTCGCTATACGCCGGACACAGTTTGTTGCCGGAAAAAAGCTGGCTGGAGAATATTTGGGACCCTATGAAATAACAACAGTCAAGAGAAATGGCAGATATGAGGTTCGGAAGGCAGCGGATGTAGAAGGTCCATCTAGCACTTCAACCAGCTGTGATCACATGAAGTTGTGGCGTTACGTGAAGGACAATGAGGATGCTTGGTCATCCGGGACAGATGAGTAATCAGGAATGGCCGAATGTAAGACTGTGTAGGAGAAATAGAGAAATATAGCAGTACAGCAGTAAAAAGCAGATCAGCAGAAGAACAGCAGTAGAAGCAGTAACAGCAGAGGAACAGTAGGAACAGCAGTAGTAGCAGTAGTAGCAGTAGTAGCAGTAACAGCAGAACAGCAGATTAACAGAAGCATTGCAGCGGAAAGAGGATGAAGAAAGGAGAGCAACGGGAGGCCAAGAGAGATGAAGAAGGAGAGGAATCAATTGCGCAGTGACGACAGCAGCAGACAGAAGCAGAAAAACGACACAGAATATAAAAAGCAGAAAACTTGTACTTTTCCAACTATATTTATGATCTATACCTAATACTAATAATAAAGACGAGGTGAGACAAAAGCTCACCTTACATGTATGTAGACTAGACTTAAGGGATAGCAAAATGTTCTATAACTTATTTATTATTTATTAGAGCATAAAATAGTTCGGAATGTAGTAAGACAGTGCACATATCACCATATTTCTTTTAAAACCGTAACGATTGCACAAAAAATGAGGGCGCCACAGATTTTTGCGGTTTGTAGGCGGTAAAAGGGGCGTGGTCAAGTTTTGAAACAAACTTGATCTGCGCTTTGTTTCTAGAAGTCTGTGCCCAAAATTTGGTGGTTTTAGCTTTTATAGTTGCCGAGATCTCGACGTTTGTACGGACGGATGGACGGACGGACAGACAGACATTTGATCGTTTACAGTATTTCCTTACTCTTCGAGTATCGCAAATAAAAATATAGGCAAAAGTCCGAGGAAAAAAGTAGGATCTAATTTTGTGTTAACGAAGTTAAATTCTATTTTAGTCACAACATAATACTCTGAAAGGCTCATGCATGTCATAGTTAGATCTACAATGGTTTTATATTAAGGGTATATAATTTCTAGTAAATCTACTTGGCACAGAAAAGTTAAGCCGACCTACCAAGTCGGCGCTGTCAATATCACCACGAATAAGACTATAAATAAAAAAAGTACCAAGCATCGTTCTACGGTTAGCTAGGGTCTGCTAGAAAAAGAAGGTAAGTTAAGGTTGACATCCCAGTTGAGGCGCCGTAAAGCAATATAAAATATAACAACAACATTTTAATTTTGAAATCAGTTGACGGAAATATTTTCAAAATGCTGAACGTGCGTCGGAGAAAAAACTGATGTTTGCCATCTGAGACGTTTTAAAAATTAGTGATTAGCCTATAAAATTACTATTAACAGGGTAAAAGTAAATATAAAATATTGTTAATCAACGATTTAGCTAAATTATGGTAAAGTTAAATTATATTTATTTTCAAATATAAGCAAATGTCCATGTCACAAGCAACATCCGGTAGCGCCAAAACTAGAGGGCGTGGCGCTTTTTTTTTTTTTTTTCAAATACTTCTCAGGCCAATAAAAAACGAATAGAATAAAAAAAAAATTTAAATGTGATCAGTAAACTTAAGTTTTGGGTCCAAAAGGACGCCAAGATCGTCAACCATAGTTATTCCATCCAAAGATTTCCCACTTAGTGAGTAAGTTGCAAATTTTGGATTGACTCGGCAAAAAGTCATCAGCTTGCACTTAGACCCGTTTAAATTTAGTAAATTATCACGGCACCAGTTTTGAAGTTATTTAGATCGGATTGTTAGTAAGAATGGCTGGAAATATCCTTATACTGCAGGCATAACTTAACATCATCTGCGTACATAAGTACGCGAGAATGATTTATAATTAATGGAAGGACGTTTATAAATAAAGTAAAAAGAAGCGGACCAAGATGACTTCCTTGTGGGACGCGGTACCTAGGAGAAGACCAGAAAGAGAATTTTAAAAAAGTACTCTTTGTGTCCTGCCATTCAAAAAACTTAAAATCCATCTAAGAAGATCAATTGGAAACCCCAACAAGTCAAGTTTCCAAACTAGAAGTGAGTGATTTACAGAGTCAAATGCTTTACTAAAGTCAGTGTAAATCACATCTGTTTGCAAGCTACTTTAAAAGCACTTTTCCACTTTTAAAGCCCTTTCCGTGTTGACACGGAGATATGACTGATCTACAAAGGTGTTGCAAATGAGGAGCAATGACATTTTCGAAAAGTTTGGGAATAGCCGACAACTTAGATTTACCTCTATAATTGCTGGCATCCAATTTGTTACCTTTTTTGTGGAGAGGAATAACAAATGACTCCTTCCAAATAAGGGGAAATTGGGAGGTTTCTAAAGATAAGGTGAACAATTTGAGAAGGGGTTGCATAGGGCTTCCGCGCAATTCCTAAGCACGCAGCCAGGAATTCAGTCGGGACCTGGAGAGTAAACAGGCTTAACACGTTGAAGATCCAAAAATAAAGAGCTTTCGTTTATAGTAGGACTGAGTATAAGGTTCGACGTGGACATGGTGTAAGAATAAGGCTCTATTATATGTGCTGAGGTAGTATAAGTTGTTTGAAAAAACTGGGCATAAAGATCGGCTATTTCCTGATCTGTGGTTGCCGTCATGTTTTCAAAATATAGCGTGGAAGGATAAGAAGTAGACTTACGCTTGGTGTTAACAATGTTATAAAACTGTTTCGGGTCCTGCGAGAACTGGACCTTACAACGATTTAAATTATTTGTATAGCACTGCGCGTTAAGCACGGTAAATCTTGACCGAGCACTTAGATATTTTGAAAAAACAGATTGAGAACCGGAGTCTTTATATTTCCTATGAAGTCTGGACTTAACATTTCTTTCTTTACTAAACCAAGGAGGTTTACTGGAGATAGACGGATAGTACATCGGAACACAAGAATTACAAAATGATTTCATTGCAGCATAAAAAATATTTATGGCATCAGCCATATTATTGCATGAGTAGAGATCGGACCAATTGAAGCCAGATATAACGTTATTAAGCCTAGAAAAGTCTGCCTTACGAAAACAATGTATTCGTTTAGTTGACTTTTCTGATTTTTCTTCTATCACGATACCCGTGTCGACTGTCACATCGAAAGTAGGATGATATGGATCTTCAGGTTGCGTAAGTGGTGGTACCCTGGATAGAAACACGCCTTCAGGATTTGAGACAAAGCACGAATCTAGTAAGCGGCCTAGTGTGTTCCGAACATGGTTTACTTGACTCAAAGATATGTCAAGCAAGCCGTCAATAAAGTCATGTTGTGCAATAGGTAGTAAGACATTTGATTTTTTTTTTTTTTTTTTTTTTGCGCTTTGGAGATTCCTCTAATAGTTTAATGCTATTAAATTGAGTGTCCAGAGCTTGGAGCAGATCATCTGCCTTGCGAAAACTATCTCTAGCTCCGGCAAAACAGGTGATCAGCCCCTTCAACCCACCTTTAGTTTGGCGCATGAACAATTTTATCTCGTTCGCAACCTCGAGACAGGCGTCGCAACAGTACTGCAAATTTGTACCCTTACTTAGGTCATCACTTGTTCGGCCAGTAAAACCAGCGCACTTGGTGTGCACCATTTTTTCACATAGCCAGCAAGTCATTTTAGGCTGGTCAGCCTTGATTGCCTTCTGGCATTTTTTATCAACACAGACAAAAAATGTGTCCATAATTTTGTTTAATCGGACCACTGTACCAAATGAAATAAAATCAAAACTTGTGAGCGAGCCGCTAAAAGTACCGCAAGAGCGCAGATAGCGAGAGAGTTAGAGAGCGCGGTGCAATGCAGTTGATGTGCATGCAAAAACAAAAACAACGATTGGCCCTGCGTGGGACGGATAAAGCACAAAATAAAGCACAAACTAAAAGTTTAAATTGTTATTTTAATGTTATGCACAGAATAGAAAAAATTCACTCGCGAAGCGAACGGAATATAAAAGTTTATAAACTTAGAAGGCGATTTATTTATATGTTTTTATATATTCCCACCGTTGGGTTTACACGACAAACAAAATAAAAATCGGAGCGCAGAAAAAAACACGGCCGTTCACTTTGAAAGTACAGAGCAAATTTCAAATTTTTCAATTAACTTGGCTTTCGAGAAAGCCATGGAACAATAGAGCAAGTCAACAGATTAACAACAGAAATACGAACTGCATTCGAGTTTCGGGAATACTGCGGTATTCCTTGACGTTGCACAGGCTTTCGACCGAGTCTGGCTCGATGGCCTTATGGATAAAATCAGAACTATTCTGCCGGAAAACACTCACAGGATACTTGAATCGTACCTTTACAACAGAGCCTTTGCCGTGAGATGCAACACTACAACATCCGACGAATACACTATAGAGGCTGGAGTTCCCCAAGGTAGCGCCATTGGCCCAACACTTTTCACCTTTACACCACACCACGAACGAGCGGCTATATACATAAGTCGGTCCAAATGCTCAATTCAGGCAACAGCACTACTAGCTGATCATCTCGTGGACTCTGCCTGGACTTTAAGGTCCTGCTCTACATTTCAACGCTTAAGCCAGTCTGGACTTACGTCTCCCAGTTGTGGGGAAACGCGAGCAGCAGCAACATCGACATTATTCAGCGAGCACAATCAAAATTCCTGGAAACTATCACTGGGGCACCTTGGTATGTTCGGAACGACAACATCCACAAAGATCTTGGGATCCTACCTGTAAAAGACGAAAGCTAACTTCTCATCCAAACCAGCTCGCCAGGGGCCTAGCCAGGGTTTCCAACCTGACCCGATCGCAACGCAATAACCTTCCAGCTCAGCTATAATTATTAGAGCCCCTAAATCTCGCGTCAGTCATCTCGACTGTCAGATAGCTTTTTAATTTAAGATTCGATTTACTTATTGTTAGTCTCAATAAAGAGAAGATCCAATAAATAAAATACAAATGAAAAAAAAAAAATAAAGAAAGTAGCCTACACTTGTTTTAAGAAGGCTTTTTTCAAAGAGGGTAATGAGTATCTTAAATCTAATAGTCGAGAAACCCGACTATAGCGTCCTTTCTTGTTTATTTCTTATATTGAAGAAATTTTAACTTAGCTTAGCAGGTGTTTTGAAAACATTTTTGGTTAAAATTTTTGTATAAGCTTTTACGTAGTGCCTTCCGAAAGTACCATAGGCATATTGAGAGGTTGATAAATCTTTAATCCATTATTCTTTTTTAAGGTTTTTTGTTATTTTTTTTTGCCTTTTGTTAAGTTTGTGTTAAAAGGGTTGAAAAAATTTAAAAATTTAAATTTTTATTCAATTTTGGCTCGGTTTATCTATATCTATAAAAATACTTACAAGTTCTTGTTTAGTTTATAAAAAGTTTAAATTCTTATCAACAAAATGACCAAACTACAAAATGACTAGCTACGCTGGGAAGGAAATGCCAGATTTTTGGGCAAAATGTGAACTTTCTGTCCCACTGTGCCATGGAAACGCAACCGAGGTGCGACTAAATATACGATATCAACAGTCTGAGGAAAACAAATTTTTTTCTTTTTGGAACCCAAAAATGAAAATTTGACGATAACGGTGTGAAATATTCACTAGACTTCTATATACCCTACGCAGATCAAGTCGGTTTTAAAACCCGAACACAAACCGCGAAACTCTGTGGTGCCCATATTTTTGAAGAATTAATTATAAATGTTGTTTGTATTGAAAACATCTACACAGATATCTAAAATTTGTAAAACCTGGCCAGTTTTAGGAAATTGTATGTACAAGTGCGTTAAAAAGAGTACAGTAAAGCGTGCTTAAAATTTGGATCTAGTATTTATCAAGAAAAATGAATGGATTTTTCGACCGGCCGATGGATGGTCATATTTTAGCGGCTTTTTTTAAGGTCATATTTTAAAGCTTCCGTTCTATTGTCGTGTGGCTACGATTTAAGGAGGCCATTGTCAACTAGCGGCAAGGTGACCCCACATTTCAGGGTCGCGACGCCATCTTGTAGCGGACCAGTCATAAGTCGCCATTTTGAGCAACAAGCACTGCGCAGGCAGTGTTTCTGTGCAGTGTTTTTATGCAGCCGGGTGTGAGTATCCAGAGCATAACGCCAAAGCTATCAAGTGGATCCTACGCCTAGACAACGCCGAATAGAAACTATGTGCCACGCAAGCTTCCAGATCTGCCACTATTTGGAGTTCAGCGGAAGGATTGGCCGATCTTCTTTTGTGCGTTTATTAAAACGACACAAGCGTACAACATAACGGACCTGGAAAATTATCAACAATTGCTGAAGACGCTGAAGGATGGCACGTGGGACCGTCAAGTCTCTCCTAATCCATCCAAGGAACGTCAGCGCTGTGGTGGAGCAGCTGCGCTTTAGGTATGGCCAACCAGCTAAGAAGAATACGAGAGGTGCCACCGATTTCGGAGCACAACCTAGCGAAGATGGTTTCCTTCGCAACCCGTGTGAGTAACCTCACAGCTTTTTTTTCCGTCAGCGAAGGCAGATCAGCATTTGGGGAATCCAACCCTTGTGAAAGACCTTGTGGCCAAGCTCCCTACAAGCAAACGAGGGCGAGCAATTGAAGAGTCGCCCCCGAGGTTGTGCAATCTGTGGAGGACAATACGCAGTCTGAAACTGTAGGGAATTCAACGGAGCTTCACCGCCAGATAGGTGAAGATATGTGAGGAGGCATAAACTTAGTTTTGTATGCCTGCGAAGTGGTCAGATGAGCAGATCTTGCAAGTCACATGGTAAATGTGAAGTTAATGGATGCCGGAAAAGGGCATCACCGTCTGCTACATTGGGCAGACAGCCAACGCAGAAGGTCGCCGCAGCGAGGCGGCCACAGAAGCTACAACGTGGGAAACCAGCAAGTAGCAGTTTCCAGAGGGGCGCAGCAGGCAGCGGAGCAGTCCATACAACACTCTGGGCACTCTGGAAAAAAATGCTGCAAATGGAAAAATAAGGAAAAAAAACCGCAACCAATATCAACATAACGACAATGTATTTATTTCAAAGACTACATAGGCGTTATTCATCGTCGGAAACACAATTTTGACGTGTGTAATAACTGGCCCGCATGTCAACACATTTCAGACGAAAAGCTCGATCGCAAAATTACAAATCTTGGTGATAATCTCTTTCAGCGGGAGAGGATCCTTTTCCAAGAGCCTAAGATTTCTACAAGAATGTTCTAGAGGGTTCCAAACAAATTTTGAAAACAATTTTACAAGAAATTGTAGGCTATAAAAAAATTTGCCAAGAAAAAACGGGTGCCCACAACCCCCCAATTTTGGTGCCCACAACCAACTTTAGCAGACATTTTAAGAAGTAATTAAAAATGTGTTTGCATAAATTTTTTGGTTTAAATCGATATTGTTCCATTTAGTATAATACTTTGACTGAATAAAAATGCATTACACTTACCTATTTAATCGATTCACTTTTATTAATACACTATTGAAAATCTTTGATAAAAACTTCACCACCTTTTCCAAGCACAAAAAAAACCAATTCGTTCATTTCAAAAAGCAAACGCGTTCGTTTACTTTGATATTTGGCATAAATCATACATAAGGTAATTGCTTGCGAATGACATAACCAAAAAAAGTCAATCTTCATTTTGTGAAAAGATACGTAGGGGTGCCCACAACCCCCCCATGCCCACAGCCACCACTTCTCCCCTATATATATATTTACATGAGTCGTTCTTCCCCCGAAATACAAAATCAGAAGATTTTTTTTATATTTGTTGGTTATCTTTATTTGAACGTTGGAAAAAAACTAACTGTATGTTACATGAAACCTCGGTTTGCGTCTTAAAATTTAATTGTGTATTTTTATCATGTTGTTTCCTTCAATTACAATTTCATTTTTAATACAATTTTGATTTAGTATAGTTTTTGACAAATTCCATGTTACTATGATATTTGGTTCGACATAATTTATTTGGGACGGTAATAGCGCTTTTGTGTATCTGCAACTAGTATCTGTTTGATTAACCAGCCCTAATAGACATGTGTTAGTAACAGGTTTTTTTGTTTCTTTATTGTACAAACTGTTTCTGTATACATAATATTTGTTTTGGGTGTTATCTTATACGGGAAGTTTCTTTAATTCTCTGGGTATGTGGGATATAATTAAAATTTCGTTTGAATCTGACCTAAGCCAAGTTGAGGTTTTTATGTTGAGAAGTATCTCAGAATTAATGTTTGTCAAGTAGTCGTGTTTTAATAACTTTGGATTGAATATTCCTAATCTTGCTAACTGCATTCCCATTTCAATGGTATTCAATGTATTCTGCAAAATGTTCTAAATTAAAAACCAATAATTCAAGAATTTTGTCGTTTTTGTTGTATTCGAGATGCTTGTTTATTATATCGATGCCTTTGTTAACTGTATCGATTATATTATTTAGTTCGCTTACCTGTACACTATTTTGAGCTATTACATTGATTTTTTCTTTTAATTCTTCTTTATCATTATTATCTAATGTTCCAAAAAGATATTTGTAAGCTGTGCCTACAAAATAAGCTAATCCTCTTTTGTTTCTCCTAACAATTTTTAACCCATTCATTTCTCTTTGTAGTTTTTCTGTAGCATATTTAATCTGCGTTATTTCCTTAAATCCAAACGCTTGTGATAGCAAGTTTTTGTAAGTTTCTTCCGTTTTTGTAATATTAATTGTGAGGCAATGGTATTCAAAACAATCTGGGATGTCGATTGTGTCGGTCATAAATAACAAATAGCCATTGTATGATTTTTTTATTTTTAATTTCTATAAATTGGTTGTTAGCCATCAGCATCATTATTATTAAGGTTGATGTCAGTAAGATGAAAGTCAAAGCGCTGGGTCTTGATCTGGGTCCTCCTGCAAATATTTACTTTTATTAACTTTCTTTTGTCTCTGGAAGTTTGTTTTGTAGTGTTTTATTTTTCGACCTCTGTTAGTTTCCTCAAAATTATCATTATCTATTTGTTCTATATTTCCTGCCTTTATATAAGAATTGTTTAAGTTCCCGTGAATTATGGAAGCCTTTCTAAATTTGGTATTTACCTCAAAGTGTTGTCGTTTTTTATTAAGTTGTTCTATTTTAGCTTCTTTCATATTTTAGTTTTTATGTGCAAGGGTACCTGCATAAATAAAAATATCAGCTGGTGTTCTGCCTGTTGCATTGTGTTTTATTTTATGTTAGTATGTATACAGTATTACTTCCATTTTCATTAGTTTATTTTCCGTATTGTCGCTGGTCTCGATCACACGTATTTTTTCGTTAATTGTTTTGTGTAATCTTTCTACATCTGATACTCCGTTTTTACTTGTTGATATCTGAATATTTACGTTTTCTGTGTCCAACCAATTTTTAAGCGCTACATTTATAAAAGCACTATCCCTATCTGTTTTCAAGGTTCTGGGTTTTCCCACTGAATTAAATATTCAAAAAAGTCCTCTTTTAACTTCCATCCAGTCCTTTCCGTTTAATTCAATCGCGCTGCCAAATTTTGAGTATAAATCAATACAAGTAAAGTAATTTTGATTTTTGATCGTGTAAATATCTGCGACGTAAGTTTCCCTACAAAATTCTGTTTCTGGAGTTGTTTTTAATATAAGCGATGTTTTTTCTATGCTCGGCTGAATTAAATTCTGATAGTCGGGATAATAATAAGTTTCTTTGAAGAGCCTTAACATTTTTTCAATTCCCGGGTGTAAAAGTTTTTCGTTGTTGCTAACAATAACTTCATTAAATTCAGCGTAAGTTTTTATGTCCTGTAATTCTATTACTGCTCTTACAATTTTTTTAGTAGGGTTCATAACCTGTTTAAAAGCTTGTTGAATGATTTCAAAATCAGAGTCGTGTTCGATGTAAAGTGCACTTGACTTGGTAAAAAAGTGTTTTATTAATATTTGCTTAGCTTTTTCGATGTTTAATTCATGGAACATTATTTTAGTCTTAACTTTCTTAAAATTATTTTCACTTTTTTCACCTTCTGTATTGCTTCGAATCATTTCTACCTGTTCATGGTCCATTTCGATCTGGTGGAAACCGTTAGCCAAATCAATGGTGGTTATATATTGACACCGTCCTAGCTTGCCTAGTATTCCATATTGGGAATGGGAAATTTATCATTAATAGTGATCTCATTTAAGCCCCTATAGTCTACTACAAGTCTAAATTTTTGTTTACCTGAAGCATCTTGCTTTTTTGGTACTATCCACAATGGACTGCAATTGGACTGTGATTGGCTATGCCTAATTATTCCTTGCTTTAACATATCCCGTATTTCCTGTATTTGAGTATTTCTTAAGGAGTAGTTCTTTAAGATAAAGCAATAAAAAATTTTTTGATTTTTCGAAAATAAAAAAGGTATATAACCCCTTAAGTGTTCTAAAAGATCGTTTTTTCCCTCTGCTAATTCATTTTGAACAGCATAATTTATTTCATCAGTATAATTTTTTGATTTTTGCAATGCCTCAAAATCATTTATTTGTGTTGGGTTTTTAAAAATAATGTTTTTGTGTAAAAAAATGACTCCAATAGTTGTGCGATTATTTAAATAATCAATATTTGCCTGGTTTGCCTCTAGTAACTTTCGTCCTAGTAGAATGTCATAATTGGAAGAAAAGTCGTGAATATAAAATATTTGTTCTTAAGTAAATAAACTATTAGGTGCAACTTTAACAAATTCATTTAGTTCATAATGACCTGTCATAGTGCGTATAAATGTCGGATCTTTATGTATCCTCCCGGTAGGAAAATTCTTTTTCATTAAGTTAATTGATGAACCGGTATCGACGAGGCAACGATAATTATGATTATTTATAGTTATTTTTATGTATGTAATTGGTCCGAGGCTTGCATTGGAAAATTTTCATTTACATCATAAACATCTTCTTTTTTGTACTCTTTATTTTGCTGATAACACTAGTTTACAGCCTATCGCCTCCCAAGCCAATGATATCAATTTCTGGTAGAGTAGGACTTCTAGATTTCGAAAATACAATTAAAAATTTTTTCTATGGAACAGTTTTTTTTAAAGATTTTTTTAAGTTAAAAAAAAATTTCGGCTGTCTCTTTAAGTTTTCATTTATATCTCGAGTTTTGGCCAACCGATCCCGATGCATTTTACAACATTTTACTACCAATAGACCAATCTTTAACATTGTCATACTAAACAATTGGATTGGATAAGTCATTTATCTGCAAGAGCTCGACAAACACAAACTTTGTGAAAATTTTGGGCTGTTAAACGACTGTAAAACGGCTGCTATATCCTTAAAAACTCGAAAAAAATCCGTTGAAAAATCACTATTGGTTTTAACTGAATTTCGGTAACCGAAATAACCGGACAAGCTAATCATGCAAGAAATTCAATGGAATTTAGATTTTTTGTGGATTTTTAAAGTTAGGCATTTTAGTTTTTTTCGGCCGTTAAGCACTGAATTTTTTTTTTTAAATTTTGTAAACTAGTGTAATTTTCGTCTACTTGCATTCTTGATTGGCCACTATTACTTTCTCTGACTCTCTTGTGTAATTGGTTGGGTACTGAGCTTGATCGTCCACTTGCCTGTTGGCTTTGATTCATTGTATTATTTTGCTGTCCCTGAATTAAATTTCTTCGAAACTCTTGGTAACTTCTCCTATTTTGATTGGAACCTATAAATTGGTGGAACCATTCTTTGGGGTTGATTGGGATGTGGTTGAATAGAAAGAGCTGGGCCAGGATTAAATTTTTGGGTGTTGTACAAATTAGTGTAAGGGTAGGAGCTACGTGTATAATTTGTTTGTTATTGCTTTTGAATTTTATTAACATTGATATTATTATATTATATTTTAAATTTTAATTTTCTTCGTATAGCCCTTCTTGCTGAGCCGCTTGTTTTAGTTTAAGTAGGGGAGAAGTGGGGGTTGTGGGCATAGTTTTGTTTTTGGCTTATAATTACCGAACTAGTGCATATTATTTGGACATATGGGTATCTTTGTAAAGCTAGAGACCTAAACTAACTAATTATGAAGAAACATACTTGATTTCGTCATGCGAAAAATTTCATATGGACTTTTGGAAAACCGAAATTTTCAGCTAAAATTTTTTTTTGGGTGGGTTGTGGGCACCCTGGGAAAAAAAGCTGCAAATGGAAAAGTATGGAAAAAAAACCGCAACCAATATCAACATAACGACAATTTATTTATTTCAAAGACTACATAGGCGTTATTCATCGTCGGAAACACAATTTTGACGTGTGTAATAACTGGCCCGCATGTCAACACATTTCAGACGAAAAGCTCGATCGCAAAATTACAAATCTTGGTGATAATCTCTTTCAGCGGGAGAGGATCCTTTTCCAAGAGCCTAAGATTTCTACAAGAATGTTCTAGAGGGTTCCAAACAAATTTTGAAAACAATTTTACAAGAAATTGTAGGCTATAAAAAAATTTGCCAAGAAAAAACGGGTGCCCACAACCCCCCCAATTTTGGTGCCCACAACCAACTTTAGCAGACATTTTAAGAAGTAATTAAAAAATGTGTTTGCATAAATTTTTTGGTTTAAATCGATATTGTTCCATTTAGTATAATACTTTGACTGAATAAAAATGCATTACACTTACCTATTTAATCGATTCACTTTAATTAATACACTATTGAAAATCTTTGAAAAAAACTTCACCACCTTTTCCAAGCACAAAAAAAACCAATTCGTTCATTTCAAAAAGCAAACGCGTTCGTTTACTTTGACATTTGGCATAAATCATACATAAGGTAATTGCTTGCGAATGACATTACCAAAAAAAGTCAATCTTCATTTTGTGAAAAGATACGTAGGGGTGCCCACAACCCCCCCATGCCCACAGCCACCACTTCTCCCCTACAGTTGAAGTATCGCTTCTTGCTAATATCATAAAAATTCTGTCAAGTCATTTTCGTTGTATTAGGTTTCTTGTAGTCCTAAACATTGATTTTGTGTACAATATTAACTCATTTCGATTTCCCTCAAGTTTTAATTTGTTGCTTATAACTAACTGTTTAAGCTCGATCTCATTACAAAATTTTCTTAGGTTACCTTGAAAATTAGTGTTGTATAATCGCCTTAGTAGTTCCTCCACAGGGGTCTGCGTTTTGTACTCGTCGATGAGGGCTGATCTAAGAGCTGGCCAGTTGTTGACTTGTAGAACTTGAAGAATCCTCTGAGCATCACCGATGATTTGAAGTTCAATTGCTCCAAAGATAACGCTTGTCCTTCGTTGTAGGATACAGACGCAAAAGGTAGTTAACTCTTCTGACAAAAGTTCCTAGGGTAGATGGATCTCCTTCAAACGTTGGAATATTCCGGATCTGTGACAAAAGCTGATTTAAGTTTTGCTCCGTCAATGGGTTAGGTGCCACTCCAATTTGTGGTTGCCCTGGGGCTGGTGGTTGTTGGTCCATTTTGTTGTGTTTAATTAAATTCCACTCAACTTTATTACTGACCGAATTGGATTTATTCAGTAGTCGATTGAAATTTAATTTATTTGTGCCTTTAATTTGCACTAAGGTTCTTTTGAGGATCTCTTAGTTGCACTTCCGAGCTAGTCGATTAAATTGCTTACTTGTGGGCAACTCCACGCGCTGATCTGGATATCCTAGTTGTTTAGAAATATCCTTTTAATTGATCAGTAAGCTCCCGACTTCGTTTTTTCGCAAGGATATTTTTAAAGAGATCCTACCGACTGCGCCATTTACATGAGTCGTTCTTCGCCCGAAATAAAAAATCAGAAGATTTTTTATATTTGTTCGTTATCGTTATTAGAACGTTGGAAAAAGACTAACTCTATGTTACAAAATTGGTTAGCATGAAACCTCGGTTTGCGTCTTAGAATTTACTGTTAGTGCATTAGGTGACGTAATCGCTTGTGGATGATGCGATCGCCACTTCTTTGTTTATGTTTACATAATTCGGACTTATTAGATTTTGCGATCTTATTGGATTTTCGCGTTTATGGAATTACGTCATTGTTGACTTTCGGACTTAATCAATTTTCTTTGTTTGTTTGTATTGCGGGATCTCAAGCTTTTGTAACAGTTTTTAATCAAAGCCGAAATTGGCGATTCTGTTTGTTTGTGAACGGTTACGTTCTTTGTTGAGAAATCGCAGTGCAGATATGTCACTATATATATTTTTTTTTTTTTATTAATTTATTATTATTTTTTTTATGTGTTTTATGATGCCTTTTACTAATATTTTTTACTTCTACTTATTGTATTATGTGAGTGTGTTAAAATGTTGTTTAAGTTAAAGAGGTAAAGAGTTCCAAATTTTTATGGCATATACAAGAAATTGTTTCTCCGCGCTTGCAAGTTTTGTTCTAATGCTTATTACACAGGGTGGCCCACGAAAGATTTGCATGTCAAAATCGCTATAAAAAAACAACGAGTATATATTTTTCAAAAATTTTTTTTATTGGATAGCCTCAACATTGCTGTTTATGTATGAATTATTATTATGCTTTACAGTAGCCCATTCGGTTGACCCAATTTTTAAACAGATTTTTGATGGTATGGTCCTCAATGGCCCTGATGGCGACTTCAATCTCGTGCTTAAGGTCGTCAATCGTCTCTGGGTAGTTGGCGTAACACGTATCCTTCACGGATCCCTACAAAAAACAGTCCAACGGGGTCAAATCGTGGCTGCGAGGCGGCCAGTTGACATCGCCGTTTCGGCTGATTATGCGATCTTCGAACGTACCGCGCAAAAGATCGATTGTGACGTTGGCTGTGTGGCACGTAGCGCCGTCCTGCTGGAACCATATGTCGTCTATGCCTTCCTCTTCCATTCGGGGAACATGCCGCGATAGCGGACACCATTAACGCTTACGGCGGCTTCTTCCTCGGTTGACGTCGACGGATTTTCATTGACACTTTCGGCCACCGCAGCGGTATTTTCGACCGACCGAACTGGACGAGCACGTAAAAGTGTTGTTTTATCCATCAACGATCCAGTCTCCCGCACACGCTTCACAAAACTATCCACAAACTGCCTGCAAGGCGCTATATTTTTTTCCGAATTTCGACCGCAGTCAATCCAGGTCAATCCAGCTGTCAACATTCAAATCGAAGATTTTTTTGCGCTTTCAGTAACATGGTCAGTCCTACCCAGTTGGTATACGTATCTGGCTATATTATTAAATGTCACTTTTATTTTATGTCGACTTGCTACATCACAGGTACCAAAAACTTCAACTCCATAAAAAAGAGTCGGTATAACTAAAGTTTTAGCGAGTAATAACCGGATAGAAATTGGCAGAAAAGTTTGTATCGCATATAATTGTCGCAACAATCAACATGTTTTCCCTGTGGCTGCTCTTACATGATCATTCCATGACAAGGTTTTGTTGAATAATATGCGCAGGTTATTTGCTTTCTCAACATAGTCCAATTCTACATCTGCTATTCTAAGCTTTTGAAAATCATTTGTGTTTATATTTTTCTTGTAGATGACCAAGCACTTTGATTTTTTAGGATTTAAGCTCAAGCCATTCTTCTTAGCCCAGTTATCAACGTTTAACAAACAAATATTAGAAAAATTGATACATTCATTAACTAAACTCAACGGTCGACTAACATATAATTGAACATCATCCGCATACATGTGTACGTTACACATAGACAATTCATTAGACAGGTCATTAATATAGGGGAAAGTCGGGTAAAGCGGGCTACCTAACTGTTTTTGGGTTAAAAAAATAAATTCATAAATGAATTAACCGCAAATTTTATTTCAACTTTTAAAATGAAGCCTGGGGAACATAATACTGAACCGCTTTGGTCAAAAAATGTTTTCTAAGTATAATTATAGTGATTTTTCAAAAAAGTTCAAGTAGCCCGCTTTACCCGACTGGTCGGGTAAATCGGGCTACCTGTCCTAAATCGTACGGAAACGTATTTGTTGCGGAACATGTCTACTAATTCTGGTTTTTTAGTGAATTCTAATTACAAATACATACAAAACGTTTTATTTTTGTCGGCGATATCCATTACTTTCCTTTAAGTTTTTTAGCACGCGTTTTGGATGTTTTCGAAGAGGTTTTCGATTTCTTCGAAAGTGTCTCGATCGGGGGTGCCACAGAAACCGTTCCTCCCGAAGAGGGTTGGAATTTACATAGAGAAGGGGTTGGACATTCGGTTGGAATTCGGGCGGAACGGTTTCTGTGGCACCCCCGGATTTGTTTTTGTCTTTTTGCCATTGCCTCTTCTTCCTTTTTCTTCCTTTTTTCTTCTAAACATGTATTCAAGAAATGGATATTGATTTGTAATTTGGATGTTAAATTTCTACGTAAAAAAAAACACTGAAAAACGTTGAATTAAAAGTAGCCCGCTTTACCCGACCGAGAACTAGCCCGCTTTACCCAACTCGGACATTATTTATTTAACTCATATTTTTTCGATAACTACGTAACCTTTTTCTGAGGTTAAGCACCTAAAATACGCGTAAGACACTGGAGTAATAGAAAAGTTACTTACGTGGCAGAAAAAGTAAGGCGAAATATGCCAATTTTCAATTACACTTCACCAAAACATCGGTGCTGCGACCTTATATTAAGGGATCAGGGATTACATCAGGGATTTACTTGATAATAAACGTGAAAAACAAAATGTGATCGTCCATAATAACACTCATGGGTTATTAATGAAGAGTTAATTAGCTCGGTTGATAGGTGGCATCACTAGTAATTGAAATATCGAAGGTAGCCCGTTTTACCCGCCGGCCCGTTTTACCCAACTCTCCCCTACATTGAAAACAATAATAGCCCTAATACCGATCCCTGAGGAACACCACGATAGGTTGTTTAAAAATTTGAAGTATTTTCTTTTATAACGACAGCTTGCTTTCTATTTGTGATATAGGGTATTAGTTTTATGTATGTGCATATATGTGCTTTTTTTGGATGCATAAATTTATATGTATAAATGTATGTACATTTTTTGCCGGAATGTATGCGGGAGCTTGGAAATTTTTTCGCAAATTGGAAATTGGAAGTATTCTTTGTGGACTGTAAAATTTTGGAATTTGTTTTGGAAATTGTTTAAATATTTGCGCAATCATATCCTTGTATGCGCAAGTATATACTAATACGGGGGTGGATGCTTCCAGAGCGGTTTGGAGAGCGGAGTGGAGACCCTTAACAGAGCGAGAGAGCGAGATGCGAGCGATCTGGAAGAAACTGCTCTCTCGACTGCTAAGACTCCAGGGCCGCTTGGAAGGGAACTGGGAGGGCCGTTTAAAGGCAAACTGGAAGCGCCGTTTGGCGCGAACAATATGTCCGAAAATTTAAATAAATTCTTCAGCTTTATTATTAATATTTTGTGGTTCACTGTATCAAATGCCTTACTAAAGTCCAGCAATGTTAAAAAAGTTATTTTGCTTTCATCAGTTTCCCTTCGTATATCCTCAACAATCTTGATAATAGCAGTCGTGCAGCTTCTCTGCTTTCGAAAACCGGACTGATTATTATTTAACAAATTGTTTGAAGTGAGGAATCGATTTTTCTGCCCGGCAATTAATTTTTCGAATATCTTTGAGCAATATGACAAAATTGAGATAGGCCTATATTCATTATTGCCCTTGGGTACAGGCATAATTTTTGTTAACTTCTAAGTCTCTGGAAAGGTTGATGTTGTGATCGTTGTCTTGAACAAATGTGTCAAGTGGCTAATAATTTTTGGAAGTATTATTTTAACAGAGTTCGGATTAACCTCATCAAGTCCTGTAGCTTTTGATTTAATTTGTAGCATAGCTTCTAAGACATCACATTGATTCACACAATCAAAACTGAAACAATCAAACATACTATCTACAGTCTCTGTCTACACATACGTGCTATAGTCAGGATCAGGTACATTTATGTTTAAGAATTTTCTGTTAAGGTCGTCAACATTTACATCTTCCTTTATCACAGGTTTTATATTGCCAATTCCCAGGTTTTTTAGTTCTTTCCAGACTTTTCAGTTCTCTATTGCACCAGTAAGCTTCATGCTTAAGTATTCCCGATAAGCTGTATTAATCAGTCCGTTCACTGTAGTCCTTTCGCTTTTAAATTGTGTGTAGAAATGTTCAGTCTTATATCGTTTCCATTTGTAGTAAGCCTTATCTCTCTTTAAAATAACTTTTTTAATATTATTATTGAACCATGATTTCAAGGAATTCCTCACAGTTTGTTCGAGTTTATTTAACTTCCAGTTGTTCGTCTACTGTTGTTAAGTAAAAAATATTGTCCAAATCACAAAGGTTACAACTATTATTTAGTCTAGAATAGTCAATATTTCTGAAGTCTCTATATGTGTACGATTGCTTATTGCGGTCAAGTTCAACATTGTACGTCAAAAATATAAGGTCGTGCTTAGAAAAAGTTGGAACAGAAATCTGGTCATATAGCAATACTTTTCTTACATTATTTACAAAAAATACGTCAAGCAAACTGTTATTATTCTTAGTATAGTGAGTAGGTATCACAGAATTAACAATGTTTACACCCTATGACTCCAGATCCCCACGAAGACCAAAATCATGAAGCATATTGCTGTTTAGGTCACCTGCCAGGATTATATATTTTTTTTTTTTTTTTTCCTTATATTTAAGAGTTACCCGTGAGAATAAATCTAATATGTTTGTGTAGACTATTTGTCTGTTTGGTCTATAAATACAGCTAACTAATATTCTCGATGGGTTATGTCTAACCTTAGTAATTTCTAGGGGAAATGTACTCTATTTGGCTATCAGAAGGATATTGTTCTATGACTTTACATTTGATTTTGGAGTTTACATAAATTGCAACCCCCCCAGCATTACCCACACGGTCTGAACGGTATAAAGTATACCCAGGACATTCATAACATGCATCTTTTACATTTGACTGGAATTATGTTTCTGAAATATATACAATATCGACATTTGAGCTGACAAACAAATACCTGAATTCTTCCATTTTCTGACATAGACTCTGAGCGTTTAAATGTCATATCGTTAGGCCTTGCTTAAAATTTCGGAGAACTCGAATCAATGCATAGCTATTTGAGTTTGACATATTTAAACGTTGGATTACTTTTTACTACACTCATACACATTATTGGCACATATTAAGGCATATTATTAATAAAATGTATCCTAAGTTTAAATAAATTATATTAGTTATGAGTAGCATCTCGAAAGCTATGACTTCCCCCAGCAGCAGCTCCATATGATAAAGATGAATTAAGAGCTGCAGAGCTCGTAGAATTAAGATAATATCCTAGTAGTATAAAAATATCCTTTTAATTGATCAGTAAGCTTCCGACTTCGTTTTTTCGCAAGGACACTTTTTAAAGAGATCCGACTGCCGACTGCGCCATTTACATGAGTTGTTCTTCGCCCGAAATAAAAAATCTGAAGATTTTTTTTTATATTTGTTGGTTCTCTTTATAAGAACGTTGGAAAAAGACTAACTGTATGCTACAAAATTGGTAAGCATGAAACCTCGGTTTCAAACCCAAAAAAGTAAAAAAAACCCCAAAATTTTTACCTGTGCCCTTGAATAACTCAATTAGCACACCTGGGATCGATGGAGACTTTTCACAATTTGTTCTTTGTGGTAAACCAAAGGCCTCCACCAAATTTCAGCTCTGTCGGAATTAATGTTATTTCAATGTCTAGATTGACCGGACTATTTGTTGAGAAATCGCAGTGCAGATATGTCACTATGTATATATATACTTGATCAGCTTCACCAGACGAGTCGATAAAGCCATGTCCGTCGGTCCGTCTGTCTGTTTCAGTAAGCTTTTTTCGCGCAGTGTAAGACCTTTGAACGAAAAACTTTCCCAATCGTCTTTTTTTATGTGCAAGCAGATCGGGTTTGAAGATTTTTTATCGGATGACTATCCTATAGCTGCCATACAATGTTTGACCTATTTTCTGTTTCATTAACATGTTTTCACTCAGTGTAAGTTTTTGTGTTGAGTAAACTTTTTTGCTTACCCAATTTAAATTGTAAATTTTTGTTGTCCAATTAAAGAACATAGATAGGTTTTCCTATTCTAAAAGCGTATATTTTATTCTTCATTTATAAATTTCAAGACCAAAAATAAGCG
Source organism: Drosophila oshimai (assembly GCA_018150695.1). NCBI lineage: Eukaryota > Metazoa > Arthropoda > Insecta > Diptera > Drosophilidae > Drosophila > Drosophila oshimai. The sequence goes on along the minus strand of JAECWM010000259.1, from coordinate 100,145 downwards.
CAATTGTCGGGTTTCCTGACAATCAATAATATCACTACTTAAAATAACAATTTTGCTTGCATTAAAGAGCGTTTAATTAGTAAACAAAATTTCTTAAAACTGGCCAAATTTTCAAAATATTATATATAATTATTTCTGTAGATATTTTCAATACAAAAAAACAATTGCCAAAGCCTTTTCTCTAGCATTTAAAATATGGGGACCCCAGAGTTTTGCGATTTCTGGGCATTGAAAGGGGCGTGATCTTGATATATAAAAGTCAGTGTGCAAAATTAAATGCAAAGAAGTATAAATATCGGAGCAAGAAAAATGCCAACAAAGTGTTCGTTGGGTTTTTTAGCCCGAAAATCTAATAGACTTTTTTGTTTTTTCTTCTTATAAATTTAGAAAATATATTCAGACTTTGAACTGCAGGGAGTGTTGGAAGACAAGTTGAATTCTAAAGCATATCAGGCGGTCGCACAACGTATGGCAACCGAGGAAGCCACATGTGCTTTGACAATGCCTGAAGTTAGCGAAGGAGATGAGTAAGTTTTTTTGTGCAATAAGATTATGATTTACCCTAAATTTGTTTTTCTTTTACAGACCCTTTGATGATATTCGTGAAGGTGACGAAGAAGACACTGGCGAAGAATCAACCTCTAACATACCTAGGGGCTTACCAAAACCAAAAGTTGCTGCCGCTCAAGCTGCAGCTGTCACCAATGTGGTTGCCGGGCGGGTGGGAAATTTGCTTGGCAAAGGTATTGGTGGACTTAGCTCAAAACTAGGAAGTGGAAGTTGGTTTTAAATGTTGCAGAAGTTTTATTTTCTTTAAGGAATTATTTACTTATTTTATTCGACTGTTTTTCATTTCAAATCAACATTTTTAAAACTTTTTAAACATTATAAATGCCACTTATGATGTTAACAATAAAAACAGGGCTTTTAGAAGAAGTTTATACCTTGTCAATAAATTGGTAACACTTGTAAAAGTAATTAACAATTACCCAATTTAGTTGCATACCCATGTTACCGATAATGCTATATTGCCCTTTGCTAATTTGTTGTTCTATTTAAATACGATTATACTACCTTTTTATTCTTCATTAAGTATAACTTATCATATTATATGAAAACTTAATCTAAAAACATATATAGCATAGTTTATTGTATGAATTCTGAAGAAAGTATCAATGCTTAGGCCATTCGCAATTGACAACTTCAAGCTGAGCTGATACCTGATCAAACTAGCTTTCTTTAAAAAAAATGTACAACCGGCCCAGGAAAAAAATGTATTCATAATTTTTCGTTATTTTATAGTTTTGGCTCACCAGTTTCCTGCAAAACACGCATATGTAACGGGTTCAGCTGTCAGCTTAGTTTCTAGTTTTAGTATTTGTATGTTTTAAATTAACTAAAATATACATCACAATTTTAGTTTTTGGACTCAACGAATATATAGCATATGAAAATTGTTACAATATCTATTTATCTTACTAAGAATTCCGATGTTTTTACCTATTAAATAAACAAAATAAATGTAACAGACTTCCCTTAAATAACTCGAATATTCTTACTAACTTTATTCTATTTTACTATAATAGTTTCATAAAAAACCGTTTTGCTTGTTTGTATTTAATTTCTACATGTACGAAATATTATTGAAAAAAAAATAACTACAATAAAAATCATAAATTAACATCTATGAATCACTTGGAGTACGTTTGTGCGATCCTTCCTGCTGGCAGTGTGAATTGACTTATTGGCTTAAACACGAACTTAATTTGGACAATAATAATACAATCACAAGGATAAAGATAATAAGAGTGAACAGCCAATAAAAACTATAATGCATTCCTGCGTACTTTAAAGTCTGTTTTTTTTAAGGGGGGACATCTGAGTAAAATTTTTTAAAAATCGAACTTTTTTTTTTGCTTAAATAATTCTATATGGTCTTAAAAATAACATACCAAAAGATAGAGTCCGGCAAAAGTGTCGAAATTTTCCATTCTGCGGAAAATCCCATGGAACCTTTTGTGTTTAAACGCGTTACTCTCGAAACCACTTTTTTTGAGACGGCCGAGAACAAAACACAAACAAATCTTAACCGATCGATATATTCAAAATACCTTTGTCTATCGACACTCGTAGGATTTTTTTTTATATTGCTTACTTTTTTTTTTGTCAACAATTTTGTGACTTTTTTATTCGTGAAAATGTTAACTTTTTTTCAATCACTCACCAATTTGCAAAAAATCAATATATCGGAAAAATCCTACGTGTGTCGATAGCTGTTGATGTATAGAAACTAGCCAAACTTGATTTTTTGTTCTAGATCAAAAATTAAGGACGTTTCCTTCTCGGCCATGGACCCCCTTCAACGAAAAAGGGCCTACGAAGAAATGCTGCACAGCCGCCATTTTGTTTTCGATTTTTTTTTGTATTTCGCATTTAGTATTATAAAACCTACTTTACAAAATTTCGATTGGCTTTTTCATTTGGCCAAAAAAAATTCCAGAAAATCCGCTTTTTTTCCAGTTACTCAGATGTCCCCCTAATTAATTTGAAAACATTTAAAACATGAAAAGGCTGCTGTTTCTTAAGAGAGCGACGACTTGAGCCAGATTCCAAATTAATGTAATTTTGTTAATCTAAACCCACGGGTTTTAAAGTAAAAAAGCAGTATAAAAGAAAACTGCAGACTGTTCTATGCAGAACAACATGCAAAAGGAATCATACAAATAACTGTTCATGGTCTAAAAATAGACGCCAAAAGTATTTACACACTTTTTTCTCTCGCCATAAGAATTTACACACAGTCATTGAATTTTTGAGCCTTTTATTGAATTTTAGCCAAATTTTTTTTAATATTATGATTGAACCAACTCAAACCTAATTACTCCGCCTTTGGCATCCTTGGGTGCTTTGATCCTTACTGGTATGGACAGGACTTAAATGTGCGTTTTATTGAATTTTAGCCAAATTTTTTTAATATTATGATTGAACCAATTCATACCTAACTACTCCGCCTTTGGCATCCTTGGATGCTTTGATCCTTACTGGTATGGACAGGACTTAAATGTGCGCAAACATAAGATTTCATTAGGACCAAATTTCCTTAAATTACCTGATTATTTCGAATATTTACAATAGCCAGTACGCTTTCGATAATGTTTTGATCATTTTGAGCCATAAAAACTTTTTAAATAAAGACAAATACAGCTAAAAGCCGCAAATTCTTGGGTGGGTTTTGAGGTAATGTTACATTTTTAAAGTTTTACATACCATTAAGTAATTTTTTAAATGTTTGAATACGCTTCTTCCTGACTAAATGGCCAACAAAATGAGGTATCATTCATTAAAATCGGACGAAGATTAACCGAGATATGGACGGAGTTGGTAATCAAGTTAAGTTGCGCATGGGTCAGGCCATATCAACTGTACCTACAATTTTGTTGATTCAAAAATAAAATTATACAAATGTGTAGCTTAGGACAGTACCTAAACAAACACTTTTACCAGTTTTTCGAAATTCCGCACCGTTTTCGATAATTTGAACTTCAAAAATAAAAAAAAAATTGGTTTTTAAAGTTTTGAAAAAAAAATTCATAGCTCTCGAACAGTAAGAGAATCATTTTGTCTTAAAAAAATATTAAAAAATTTAATCTGTTTTTTAACATAATTTTTAACAACAATTGTTTAAAAAAATTGGTTTTTAAAAGTGTTCTAGGGCAGTTTTTGCTTTGAAACATTCGCACAATTATCGTCGAAATATTATTTATAAAGTTTAAAAAAAAATTTTTGTACTTTTGCCTTGGACAGTCGGAATCACATTTTTTGTCCCGCCCGGCATGGTTTGTCCATAGGAAATGCTCGCAAGCAACGCAAGCGTCGTGGTAGACGCCGGCAGCGCAGTCAGCGCGATCGCCAATTGTATGACGTCAACTACGACGCTTGCGTTGCTTGAGTTTATTTTGTATGGACAAACCGTGCCCGGCGGGACAAAAAATGCGATTCCGACTGTCCAAGGCAAAAGTACAAACATTTTTTTTTGCAATATTCTTCGTCGATATATGTCAAACCCTTCGAGAGTCATGAATTTTTCCCCAAAACCTTAAGAACACATTTTTTGAACTTTGAAGCTCAAAATATCGAAAACGGTGCGGAATTTCGAAAAAATGTTAAAAGTGTTTTAAGGTAATGTCCTAAGCTACACATTTGTATAATTATTTGCGATACTCGAAGAGTAAGCAAATACTGTAAACGATCAAATGTCTGTCTGTCCGTCCGTCCGTCCGTCCGTCCGTCCGTACGAGCTCCTAGATCTCGGGAACCATAAGAGCTAGAGCCACCAAATTTTGCACACAGACTTCTATATACCCCACGTAGATCAAGTTTGTTTCAAACCCCGACCGCGCCCCTTTTTACGCCCACAAACCGGAAAAAACTCTGTGGTGTCCACATTTTTAGTGCTAGAGAAAAGTGGCCCTACAAATGTTGTTCCTATTGAAAATATCTACCCAAATATCTAAAAAATTTTTTCTGACCATTTTCAAGAAACTGTGCATACAAATGCATTGAAAATTTTTATTGCGCTCAAAATTAGGCAAAACCTTTTTTTTAAGAGAGGACGCTTAAAACTGATTGCGCATGAAAGTAGGCTACACATTATTGAAGAGGGCTAGCTAGCTGTTTTTAAAGAGGGCAATGAGTATCGCAAATCTTATAGTCGGGAAACCCGACTATAGCGTTCTTTCTTGTTTTTATGTACAGTTTATATGGCCTTATAAATTATGTTTCTATGCAAATTTGTATGTACGCCTTGTTTAGCGCTGAACTAGTGACACATTGGCTTATAATTGGCTATTTTTGGCTATGATTCCTTTTGCATGTTGTTCTGCCTAAACCAGGCTTTGCAACAAGGAAATTTTTGTACCCCTTGCCCCTTCCCCGCCAGAAATACAGGGCTCCAATTGTGGAACATGCTGAAAATGCACGTTGTGTTTATACTTGTTTGTTCTCACACCGTTATATGATTGTCCGCACAGGAGTCTCGAATGCTCCTGGGGCCGTTCGTAGGTTGTATTAACCGACGAGAATATCGGGAGCCATGTCGTTTCCGCGGCTAAAAGAGTAGTAATAACCGGGGTTAATTCTGTGACAACAACTAACTTTATTGATAATGGTACTAGCTTATATACTACTTTGTAAACGGAAACATAGTGTAAAGTGTGGTGTGGGGATTTTGCTGATAATCTAGATACCATCAAGTTGCTGATAATCTAGATTACCTCAAGGTGAGGCCAGTTCAGTGGGTCAGCGCAATTCTGCTGTGGCCAGTGTTCGTTGGTTCTTCAGTTGTGCTGACGTACGTTGGTGAGTCGGCCGCTTGGTTGGTAAGTGGTTCTTTTGGCTAGTAGGAGAATCTGCTGATCAGCAGTTATTGGCTTAGCGCCTGGTACCCAGTCCAAGGTCAGCGTAGTTGAGCTGGCTGGGTATATGTGGGTGCATGGGAAGTTGGTGTTGTTCCCAGGTTAATCGGCGTTGCTGTTCGCAGCAATGTTGCGGATGCTAGTATTGGCAACATTGGTTACGAACACCGACTATAGCGTTCTTTCCTATTTTAAATGGAAAAGTTTAATGGCATTTTAATTGGCTGCTAAAAACGATTGTAAAAATTTAACTCCTACGGAAATCGGGTTTTTTTTTGAGTAATAAATAAACTTAAAAGGCACAGGAAAACTTCAATTTTTTAAATTTTTTTTCAAGTTCAAGGTTTATTGAACACAATAGGGGAACATGGGGCATAACGGGGCAATTTTCAGTTATGATTTTTTTTCACATACAAAATATGCTATTTTTGTGCATTTCTTTTTCTAGGAATCTTCATTAACTCATATTATAATGAAAACAATTTTATAACATCAAAAATCATGTGATTGAATTATATTTTTTGACGATTTAGAAAAAAAAGTTTTTCATCCCATTATGCCCCGAGCACGGGGCATAACGGGATACTTCTTTCTCTTTGTTATAAAATTAATTTAAGTTGCGAATATTTGCATTAAATGTTTTTATTGTTAATAAATAAGACAGTCAGTTGTTGTCAAATTTTTTTTATTATTGCAAAATATGAAAAAGTGATAAAATAGTGATATTAATTAATTAATTAATAAGTGAAATTAGTTTTTGTTGATTTTGTTTAAAAAAGTCGCTCTGCAGATTTGTGATAATAGTCGTCGAAAATGAATAAATTGAAATTTCAAAACCAGTACATAAATAACAGCTTTCATCGTCATAATCACCCCTGGACCTGCCTTTTAGAGACCCAGGCTAAGGCATCCTATGACCTAATTTTCATACCCCTATACCATAAAAACAAATAAGTCTAACAAAAAAAAAAAAAATATATATATATATTTATCCTAAGTCAATGCAACCATAAAATTTAATGATTGTTCCTGTAGGGACAGATTTTAAATAAATCAATACAATTAAAAAAAAAAAAAAAAAATCGTCATAATCACATCTTGAGTTTGCTTACTGCAAAAGATTGTGCCCCGTTATGCCCCGCCCGTTTTGCCCCCGGGAACACTTTTTTGATTAACCCTTATAAAAAAAAACTAGCGCATGGAATGAAAAAAAGAAATATGCGATGTAAAGCTGAAACAACATATAATATCTTAAAATGAACCCAATATTTATAAAATATAAACAAATATTACTTACTTAGATATGGGCTAATCCGAGAATTTTGAAACCAGCCCGAAAAACGAAAAAAGCTAAAAAAAAACATATTTCTATATGGTTTTTTGTCAATTTTTTTTTTCCTAAATCATAGGAACTAAACTTGTCTAAGCAACGGACAAAAAAATTTAATATTTTTTTTGGTAAAACTAATTAATATTAGCAAAAAGTATTTTTTTTTTTTGGTATTTTTGTCTGTTTTTTAGACCTGTTTTCATTTGTCATTTTCTCCTATTAGAATGACAATGTGGGATAACATTTTGTTCACAAAGTGTCGTTTACATATTAAACTATTTTCTCAAGTCAAAAAAACTATGAAATCGTGGCTAAAAGTATAGATAATCACCTTTTTTAGCTTGATGGAAGAAGTGTAACGTCCGCAACGTAACGTCCGCAACGTAACGTCCGCAACGTAACGTCCGCAACGTAACGTCCGCAACAAATTTAAATTAAGATTATTTTTATTAACGGAACTAGTTATCTTTCTTTTTTAAGCTGCATTGATATGGTCATACATTACACTTCATTATTAGTTATCTCACTTTTTTGGTTAACTATTCTTAATTCGCTAATAAATGTGGAAATGCACACAAACCTCAAATTTTACTTCCATTTTTTGTAACGTCCGCAACGGAACTTTGAGCAAGCATAACTTTCTTTCAAAAACAGTTAACCTCTTGTTTTTAAATAAGTTTAAAAGTGCACTCAAGAAACTGCATATGGCAAATGTTTCATGAAAATATACCCACGTCAACGGCAGCTGTGTCAATTTTAACAATCAAATTTGCGTACAAATGTAACGTCCGCAACGCAGGATTAGCCCATATGCAAAATCTCGAAAGTTACAATTCGGCCGGAATGCACACCATATATGCTGCAAAAAATATGCTGACGCAATAATTGTGCCGGATTCACTTGCAAAATGTCGCATATGATGTAAAACTATGTTGATGTAAATTTCAATAGATGGAGCGACAGTGTGGGACAATTATTAATTTCATCCCGTTCTGCCCCTTGCCCCGTTATGCCCCATGTTCCCCTATATCGAATTGACAACCGATTTCCGAGGTTGTAATTAAGAGTTTTATAATTCTGCATTTAAGGTTTATAAAAAAACCAAAATAACATTTTTTATAAAATTTTGAAAATTTGTATGACTTAAACCTTAAAAAATTTTCAAAAAAATTAAAAAATTTATGTTCGGACGTTTGCTGTCGTTTCTTTCTTTCTGCAAATGCAACTCTCAAATTTTCATAAACCCACCGCTATGTTATAACTGCCCGAATTTTATGTAAAGGGAGTCACGAGAGAGTAAGATCAATATCTATTCTATTCTTTTTTTGGGCAACGAGCAGAAGCAGTTATCGCAGCAGCTGGTCGCGTTTAATAATTTATATTTCTTAACTTAAAATTCCAATTGTTTTTAGCTGGCTCAAGGTCTGGACCCATGTAATGAAACACAGATTGTTTTTTAAGTTCCCAATATATTTCGGGCCCGCATCGGAGTCCGTCTTCAGGGGCTAGCAACAACAAACATTTTTATATAATTTTAAACTGTCTATAAACACATATTTTTACATAAATACATACAATTTTGTTACGCGACAATTAACATTGAAAAAGACAAGCGTCTGCCGCGGAGTCAAGAGAGTAACTAATTTAATGTTTGTGGTGGTCAAGTAGGTGTCTGTATATATGTGCTACGTTCTCTGTGTCCGTTTTAAAGTTCAGTCTTATGTTTGTTGGTATCTTTATTATGTGTAGCATTTCTAACGTGAACCGTTTCTTGTAGTGTTGTTCTTGTTGCACGACGCTCGCTGCGTCGAAATTCGGACAGTGACCGTTGCCTGCACAATGGGCTGCAAGTGCAGTTGTGGGGGTATTAATATTATTTCTGTTTTTTATGTCTGATTTGTGTCCGGATATTCTTGTTTTTAATTTGGCTTTGGTCGTTCCAATATATATTTTATTACATATATTGTTCCCATCACCAGCACACGGGATCTTATAAATTATATTGTGTTTGTCCATTGTATCTTTTGTACTTTTCATGTTACTGTATAAAGCTGCCAGAGTTTCTGTGGGTTTATGAGCTATTTGTATTTTGCCTCTGTCATAAATGTCTGACGAGGTTAGGCGTTCAGAGAAGTTCGGGATATATATGACGGACTTGTAAGATTTATTTGTTTCGGTTTTTGGTTTTTCTGATTCCTTAGACATATTTTTAATTATTGCGCTAATCGTTTTGTGTGGAAAATCATTCTTTTTTAAAATTTCTCTGATAATAATTTTGTTCTTTTCATGGAAAATTGGGTCGCTTGTATTTATGATACGTTTTGCAAGATTTTGTGCCGTGTTTATTATCATGTTCCTTGGGTGCTTTGAAAGATAACTGATTATGCGACCTGAAGCTGAGGGCTTGTTGTACCAATTGAGTTTAATATTGTTGTTTATCCTGTTTGCACATGTATCTAAAAAGGGTAATTTTCCGTCCTTTTCTATCTCAATAGTAAACTTTATATCCTTGTGATATGAATTTAATTTCAGCATGGTTTCTTTTATATCTGTTTCCTTGACAATTGCAAAGAGGTCATCTACGTATTTTGTTAGTAGTTTTGTATTGTTAATGTCTTTTAAAACTTCTTCCATTATTATGTCTGCAACTATTGGTGACGCTGGTGATCCCATAGGAAGTCCTTTCAGTTGAACATAAAGATTTTCTTCCCATTTAAAATATCTGTTTTCAGTTATACAAAAAGTTAGAATTTCCATGAATAAAACTTTGGGAATGTTTGTGTGTTCTTTAAGAATCTCCCATTTTTTGCTGATAACTTCCAATGCTAAGTCAGTTGGAATGCTTGGGAACAGGGAAACTACGTCAAATGATACCATTTTCTCTTCGTCTGTTATATGTGTGTCATTAATCAAATGAATTGTTAACGTTAAATGCAGAGTCAGAAGTCAAGTTTTTGAGATTATCACAGATGTGTTTGCAGAGTTGATATGAAGGTGAATTAATCATTGAACAAATTGGTCTCAGCGGTGTGTCCTCTTTGTGGATTTTTGGAAGTCCATATATTCTAGGTGGTAGCGCTGTGTTTGTTATGAGTCTGTTTCTTTCGTTCCTTGAAATCAGCTCTAAATTCCATAATTTTTCCACAAGTTTGTTGTTTTTTGTTTGTAGCCTTGATGTGGGGTCCTTTCGTAATATCCTGTAAGTGGATAGGTCATCTAGTATGTTCTTCATCTTCTTGTGGTAATCTTCCTTGTTCATGGCGACCGTTACATTTCCTATGTCCGAATTTAGAATAATGATGTTATTATTTTCTTTCAGAAATTTCCTTGTTTGTCCCACTGTGTCCAATATTGCACGATCTATTGCACTTTCTTTGGTTCTTGTTGTACTGTCTTTGATTAAGAGAGATAATTGTGTTCTCGCGGATTCTTGTTGCTCTTTGCACGTTATGCTTTGCACAAGTTCCTCTCCGTCGGCAATACATTTAAAGAGCGGGAACTTTGACTTCGGTATAGGCAAGGCGAACTTCGGCCCCTTCGCAAGCAGAGCTTGGATGTTAAGAGGGAACTCCGTCTCTGTTTTGTTGACGAAGCATTCTGTGTTGTTGTTATTGTTTATGAGCATTTTATTGCGTTGGGAGCGCAGATCTTCAAATTTTCTTTTTTGGACTTCTCTTACTAATGTTGTAAGCTTTTTTGTTGTTGCAATGACTGACTCAAAGACTGTCGTTGTATCGTCGGCGTTCAGTTGTTTTTGTAGTTTTGTTTTTGTACGAATTAGGTTTTTGTTTTCGTCCGCTAATTATTGATGTTTATTGATTGTATGTATTGATTGTTCTATGTGAAAGGGTAAGTCTTGGTCCCTATTAAATATACTTTTACACTTAGTTGTATGTTTTATAAATTTAGGAATTATTCTACTTTTTCTGCATCTTAATAAAAACTTTAAATTGGAAGTTAATTTAGCAATTTTCGATGATTTTGACTGGAACTGGTTAATTGTTGTTAAAATTAATACCATTGTCAGCATTGACCATTGTGAAGTTAAACAACAAATACAAAAAACCACCATGAAGTGCACCTTTTATTGTTCTTATTTTCAAATTGATGGAAAAAACCCCAGAGCATCTTTGCTCATCTTTGACAATTATAAATTGTCACAACATTTTTTGGTGGCCCATGAGGGAAACCATCACGCCTTCTGGAATAATTATCTACATAATTCGTTTTCTAATAAAAATCAGTTTTGATCTTTACTTTGTGAAATCTGGCACATGGTTATAAATTTTCCATTCGCAAATACATAAAACCAGCAAACGGCAGCACATGTACAAGTGCCGTTACACTATCATCCCATACGCTTTACCCTCCGACTGCGCTGCTGTGACGAATTCAAGCATGGGAACACAGTCTTGGAATTACAAAGGAAATCCCAACCTTTTCCACGTTGGAATCATTCCTCAACAACCGACTTTTCAGCATCGATATAATTGAAGGTCGCAAGATTCAACAATCACCACGGCAACCACAAGGAGTCAACGGCTTCCAACGAAACGTCGTTCAGTAGCTGCCATACTTCAGGGGTTACTACCAACTCTGTCCGCTGCGCTCTTTACAAAGACCAGCACATCTTACGTCGTTGTGCTGACTTTTTAGCAAAGGATACTTTCGCTCGCAAACTTATTGTTGACCGCACTAAGGTATGTCTCAATTGCCTCAGCCCTACCCATTCTCTGTCAAAATGTAACAGCAGCAAAAACTGTTTACAATGTGGACAACGCCATCATACTCTATTACATTTCCCAACTCAGGTAAAGGCTAGTGATATCTCGCAGCCTGCAGGACACATAACTAGTCTCAATTCACAAAGTCTGACAGCATCTAGCAACACCACACAGCTTATCAGCGCGTCAGCCTCACATTCAGAACCTCACACGATGATTCTCGCGACTGCGCTGGTTCGTCTTCATAATAATGCCACAGGTCAGTCAGCTGTGGTCCGACCCCTTATCGATCATGGATCAGAAGGCACCCTTGTTACGGAAAATGTAGTCCAAGCACTAGGGCTTCACCGATTTCCAGTTTCAGCAGAAATATCTGGGGTAGGAGGGAATTCTACCAACAGGTGCTAATATCGCACAGAATTCACTTTAAGCTCAATTACCAATTCGGGCTTTAAGATGTGTGTGGAAAACGCTTTCGTTTTGCGTACCCTGACTTCTCCTTTACCAAGGACGAATCTAACTCTACCAACGTGTCCACATTTAACTGAATTGGAGCTCGCAGACCTAAATTTTATGCACACGAATCGCATAGATGTGCTCCTCGGCGTGGACACCATTCCACAGTTTATGATGAGTGGAATCAGAAGAGGATCTTACGATCAACCAATCGCCCAATGCACGCAACTTGGTTGGATCATTTTTGGCAGAATCACGCCAACACAGACACACACGATATCCATACAATGTCATCACTCCAATCTAGACACTCTAGTTAAACAATTCTTCGAATTGGAAGCAGTAAGTACAACCCGTCTCTACACTGCGGAAGAACAATGGTGCGAGGAACATTTTAAACGCACACATATACGCCAACCTAATGGAAATTACATGGTTCGCCTATCATTTAAAACCTTATTTGATCCTACCCCAATCATAGGGATCAAAACAAACTGCTCTAAATCGATTTCATTTTTTTGCAGCGAAAATTCCAAATGATATGTATCGTAACTTCAAAAGAATATTGCATCATCCTTCTTAAAAGTTATTCTCTGGCATCAGCCCTTCTTATGCAAACTCTGTTCCTATTGCATCATCTTATAACATGTACACGCACAATACTAACACACTCAAAACATGTATAAAAGACTGCGAAGGGAGCCGAATAAAATCACTTGTATGTTTGACCTCAACCCGATCGTGTCATCTTATTCCTTCGGAACACAACATTTTCTGGCGACGAGTGATAAAAATCAAAAAGTTCGTGTCGGTAGTCTAAATCGTAGAGATCGAACGAAAAGTGAAGAAAAACAGTGCCGCAAAATTTAGTTTTGTGTACTTTGTGTCGGTAGTCTAAATTTGTAGAGATCGAACGAAAAAACAATGCCTGATAACAATCAGTTAAACTTTAAAACATTGTTGGCTCAACAGCAACAATTATCGCAGCAGCTTATGCGTACTCAGTGCAATCCGCAGAGAAGAAAAAAGCGTATTTTCTATCGTGGGTAGGCACGCACGCCTTTGAACTTGTCAAAAATCTGTTCGGTAGCGAAAATTTGGACCAGCAGACCTATGCGCAAATAACGAAGAAGCTATCAGAGCACTTCAAGCAGAAACGGCATATTGTTGCTGCTCGGTATGAATTTTTTAAACGTCAGATGCGGGACTCTCAAACACATAAGGAATGGGTCGCCGATCTACGTGGCATTGCTCGTGAGTGTCAATTTGTTTGCCAATCAGACGGGTGTTCATTAAATTACGTTAATGAAATGATCCGCGATCAAATAATTGTCCACACTCCTTTCGACGCAATTCGCACAGCCGCTTTGCAAAAGCTTCAGCCGTCACTCGAGGACGTTCTCTCTATTGCCGAAACGTACGAAGCAAAAACGAAAACCGTAGCAGTGATCAAGGAGAGCGAGAAGAGAGCGCTTGATATGAACGCAGTATACACACACAAGCAACACCAACAGAAACGCAACTTTGTTGATGGAAAGGGAGGCAAGATAGTGCTAAAATCTTGCTCCGGCTGCGGTCACTCACACACTCGCGAAAATTGCAAATTTCGCGAGGCCATATGTCACAAATGTGCTAGGAAGGGACACATAGCTATCGTTTGCCTGTCCAAACAGTGCAAAGACAAAAAAGACACAGACAAAGTCAAAAATCAAAACAAAAACACGGAATCAGTGCAAACAATTTACAATGTGTCCAGTTTGGTAAAGTATGAAGGAAACAAAAATGTGATTGATATGGAGCTTTTCAATACAAGCGTTTCTTTCCAAATGGATTCTGGTGCAACTGTGTCAGTGCTTAACTCGAAAACTTACAAACACCTTAACAGCCCAAAACTAGAGAAGTGCGATCGAATTTTACATGCATTTGGCCAACAACAAATTCCAGTGTTGGGTGAACTGCACACTGTGGCAAAGTGTGGCAAAAAACTGGCAAATGTAGTGATCATTGTGGCGGACGTGGAAAATTCAAACAATCTGTTCGGTTTAGATTTGTTCAAAACATTCAATTTCGAAATTCAGCAAATCGCAAATGTGAGTAAGGAACAGGGTACTCAAATGACTAATCTTTGTAAGAAGTACAATGAAGTATTTGAGCCGGCGATTGGAACAAAAAAAAACTTTAAGGCAAGCATCTATTTAAAACCGAACTCCGTTCCAAAATTTTACAAGAGCAGGCAAATTCCGTTTGCCCAATTGGAAAAATTCAAATTGGAAGCGCAGCGTCTAACAGAAGCAGGTATTTGGAAACCTATTAAATTTAGCAACTGGGCATCGCCTATTGTACTAGCACCCAAGCCGGGTGGAGCACTACGAATCTGCGGCGATTTCAAGCAAGGTGTCAATTCCCAATTGGACATCGAGCAATATCCACTGCCAACACGTGAGTCTTTGTTACACCAGATCCGCCATGGCACGCATTTTTCCAAAATTGACCTGAAAGACGCTTATTTACAAATGGAGTTAGACGAAGCAGCAAAAGAAATTATGGTCGTCAACACGCCGTTGGGTCTCTTCCAGTACCAACGTTTACCTTATGGAATAGCCAGCGCCCCAGCTATATTCCAGCGTCATCTTGAGCAACTTCTAAGTGGTGTAGAAGGTTGTGGAAATTATCTCGACGACATAATTATTTCAGCTCCAACAGTAAATCAACATCTTGCTAGACTCGAACAAATTTTATGCATTTTACAGGAAAATGGCATAAAATGTAAGAAAGAGAAATGTTTCTTTCTAAGGGACGAGATTGAGTATCTTGGGAGAAGAGTCAGTGTCAAGGGCATCCTTCCGGACTCATCGGGACTAGAAGCCGTCAAGGAGTTAAAGGCGCCCTCCAACCTGCAGCAGTTAGATGCGTTCATGGGAAAAGTGAACTTTTACTGCAATTTCATTCCAAATTACTCCCAGTTAGCTTCACCTTTAAATCAACTTCGTAGGAAGAACATTCCATTCAAGTTTGGCCCTGACCAACAGCAGGCTTTCACAGCATTAAAACGACATATTCTGGACGCTACTGAGCTAGCACACTTCAACGAGGATCTTCCGCTCGTTCTGGCCACTGATGCATCTTCCTTCGGCATTGGTGTAGTTTTATCACACATTCATCCAGATGGCAAGGAAAAGCCAATAGCATTTGCATCAAAGACCTTAGATGTACACCAAGTTCGATACAGCCAAATTGAGAAGGAAGCCCTTTCAATCATTTTTGGGGTAAAGAAGTTTCACCAGTACTTGTACGGCAGGAAATTCATTCTTATAACTGATCACAAGCCGTTGGTCACAATCTTCAATCCAAGCAAGCATTTGTCGACGATGACTTCCAACAGACTTCAGCGCTGGGCTATAATATTGATGGCCTACAATTTTGAAATTAAGTATCGCTCAACTACAGCTCATGGAAATGCAGACGCACTCTCACGTCTTCCACTTACTTCAGATTTCAATTTTGATAAGGAAGAGGCATGCTATAACATTGTTGACACATCCTGTCCAATAAATTCAGACGAAATAAAGCAAAATATGGAAAGCGACAGTATTTTGAAAAGGGTCTATCACTACGTAGCAGGTGGATGGCCAGAACAACTAAACGATCTCGAAATAATGCCATACTTTAATCGTAGATTTGCTTTAACAATTAACAACAATCTACTATGTCTTTATTCTGACGTCAATAGAATTATTATTCCTCGCAAGCTACGAAGTAAAATTCTTAACCTCCTTCACGACGGTCACTGGGGAATAGTTCGCATGAAACAATTAGCACGACAACATGTTTGGTGGCCAGGTATCGACGAAGATATCGCACAATTGACCAAAAGTTGCAGCGTTTGCAAGATTGGCAATCCAGCCCCAGTTAAAGAATTTCAAAGCTGGCCAAAAGCTACATCAACCTGGGAAAGGATACACATAGACTTCGCAGGTCCCATATTTGATTCAATGTGGCTAATATGCGTCGATGCTTATTCTCAGTTTCCGTTTATAACACAAATGACATCGACCACAACTACAAACACCATATCAGCACTTACAGCTATATTTGCCATTGAAGGTTATCCCAAAACTTTAGTCAGCGATAACGGACCGCAACTTACAGCAGCTGATTTTAAGGATTTCTGCACTCAGCATGGAAGTAACCACCTTACTATAGCCCCATTCCACCCAGCATCAAATGGACTTGCTGAGCGTTTTGTACAAACTTTTAAAACCTCAGTCACCAAAAACATCAAGGACGGGTACCCAGTCAAAACAGCGGTTACAAAATACCTCAGTTCGTATCGTTTTACACCTAACCCAGAAGGCAAATCACCTGCAGAACTTCTCCATGGTCGTCCAGTGCGTACGAGAGCGGGAACTTTGACTTCGTTATAGGCAAGGCGAACTTCGGCCCCTTCGCAAGCAGAGCTTGGATGTTAAGAGGGAACTCCGTCTCTGTTTTGTTGACGAAGCATTCTGTGTTGTTGTTATTGTTTGTGAGCATTTTATTGCGTTGGGAGCGCAGATCTTCAAATTTTCTTTTTTGGACTTCTCTTACTAATGTTGTAAGCTTTTTTGTTGTTGCAATGACTGACTCAAAAACTGTCGTTGTATCGTCGGCGTTCAGTTGTTTTTGTAGTTTTGTTTTTGTACGAATTAAGTTTTTGTTTTCGTCCGCTAATTGTTGATGTTTATTGATTGTATGTATTGATTGTTCTATGTGAAAGGGTAAGTCTTGGTCCCTATTAAATATACTTTTACACTTAGTTGTATGTTTTATAAATTTAGGAATTATTCTACTTTTTCTGCATCTTAATAAAAACTTTAAATTGGAAGTTAATTTAGCAATTTTCGATGATTTTGACTGGAACTGGTTAATTGTTGTTAAAATTAATACCATTGTCAGCATTGACCATTGTGAAGTTAAAAACTGAACTAGAATTAATTGTACATAATAATAAACCATCCATGAAGTGCACCTTTTATTGTTCTTATTTTCAAATTGATGGAAAAAACCCCAGAGCATCTTTGCTCATCTTTGACAATTATAAATTGTCACAACATTTTTTGGTGGCCCATGAGGGAAACCTACATAATTCGTTTTCTAATAAAAATCAGTTTTGATCTTTACTTTGTGAAATCTGGCACATGGTTATAAATTTTCCATTCGCAAATACATAAAACCAGCAAACGGCAGCACATGTACAAGTGCCGTTACACTATCATCCCATACGCTTTACCCTCCGACTGCGCTGCTGTGACGAATTCAAGCATGGGAACACAGTCTTGGAAATACAAAGGAAATCCCAACCTTTTCCACGTTGGAATCATTCCTCAACAACCGACTTTTCAGCATCGATATAATTGAAGGTCGCAAGATTCAACAATCACCACGGCAACCACAAGGAGTCAACGGCTTCCAACGAAACGTCGTCAAACATTCAGGCAACTCACAGAGCAGGATCAGTAGCTGCCATACTTCAGGGGTTACTACCAACTCTGTCCGCTGCGCTCTTTACAAAGACCAGCACATCTTACGTCGTTGTCCTGACTTTTTAGCAAAGGATACTTTCGCTCGCAAACTTATTGTTGACCGCACTAAGGTGTGTCTCAATTGCCTCAGCCCTACCCATTCTCTGTCAAAATGTAACAGCAGCAAAAACTGTTTACAATGTGGACAACGCCATCATACTCTATTACATTTCCCAACTCAGGTAAAGGCTAGTGATATCTCGCAGCCTGCAGGACACATAACTAGTCTCAATTCACAAAGTCTGACAGCATCTAGCAACACCACACAGCTTATCAGCGCGTCAGCCTCACATTCAGAACCTCACACGATGATTCTCGCGACTGCGCTGGTTCGTCTTCATAATAATGCCACAGGTCAGTCAGCTGTGGTCCGACCCCTTATCGATCATGGATCAGAAGGCACCCTTGTTACGGAAAATGTAGTCCAAGCACTAGGGCTTCACCGATTTCCAGTTTCAGCAGAAATATCTGGGGTAGGAGGGAATTCTACCAACAGGTGCAAATATCGCACAGAATTCACTTTAAGCTCAATTACCAATTCGGGCTTTAAGATGTGTGTGGAAAACGCTTTCGTTTTGCGTACCCTGACTTCTCCTTTACCAAGGACGAATCTAACTCTACCAACGTGTCCACATTTAACTGAATTGGAGCTCGCAGACCTAAATTTTATGCACACGAATCGCATAGATGTGCTCCTCGGCGTGGACACCATTCCACAGTTTATGATGAGTGGAATCAGAAGAGGATCTTACGATCAACCAATCGCCCAATGCACGCAACTTGGTTGGATCATTTTTGGCAGAATCACGCCAACACAGACACACACGATATCCATACAATGTCATCACTCCAATCTAGACACTCTAGTTCAAAAATTCTTCGAATTGGAAGCAGTAAGTACAACCCGTCTCTACACTGCGGAAGAACAATGGTGCGAGGAACATTTTAAACGCACACATATACGCCAACCTAATGGAAATTACATGGTTCGCCTATCATTTAAAACCTTATTTGATCCTACCCCAATCATAGGGATCAAAACAAACTGCTCTAAATCGATTTCATTTTTTTGCAGCGAAAATTCCAAATGATATGTATCGTAACTTCAAAAGAATATTGCATCATCCTTCTTAAAAGTTATTCTCTGGCATCAGCCCTTCTTATGCAAACTCTGTTCCTATTGCATCATCTTATAACATGTACACGCACAATACTAACACACTCAAAACATGTATAAAAGACTGCGAAGGGAGCCGAATAAAATCACTTGTATGTTTGACCTCAACCCGATCGTGTCATCTTATTCCTTCGGAACACAACATTTTCTGGCGACGAGTGATAAAAATCAAAAAGTTCGTGTCGGTAGTCTAAATCGTAGAGATCGAACGAAAAGTGAAGAAAAACAGTGCCGCAAAATTTAGTTTTGTGTACTTCGTCTCGGTAGTCTAAATTTGTAGAGATCGAACGAAAAAACAATGCCTGATAACAATCAGTTAAACTTTGAAACATTGTTGGCTCAACAGCAACAATTCTCGCAGCAGCTTATGCAACAACAACAGCAATGGATGGAGTCCATATTAACACAAAACCGTGTCGTTCACAACGTAGACAGATCGGGGGAACATTCAGTGTGTCCGCCGTCCGCCGCAGTGCAATCCGCGGAGAAGAAAAAAGCGTATTTTCTATCGTGGGTAGGCACCCACGCCTTTGAACTTGTCAAAAATCTGTTCGGTAGCGAAAATTTGGACCAGCAGACCTATGCGCAAATAACGGAGAAGCTATCAGAGCACTTCAAGCAGAAACGGCATATTGTTGCTGCTCGGTATGAATTTTTTAAACGTCAGATGCGGGACTCTCAAACACATAAGGAATGGGTCGCCGATCTACGTGGCATTGCTCGTGAGTGTCAATTTGTTTGCCAATCAGACGGGTGTTCATTAAATTACGTTAATGAAATGATCCGCGATCAAATAATTGTCCACACTCCTTTCGACGCAATTCGCACAGCCGCTTTGCAAAAGCTTCAGCCGTCACTCGAGGACGTTCTCTCTATTGCCGAAAGTACGAAGCAAAAACGAAAACCGTAGCAGTGATCAAGGAGAGCGAGAAGAGAGCGCTTGATATGAACGCAGTATACACACACAAGCAACACCAACAGAAACGCAACTTTGTTGATGGAAAGGGAGGCAAGATAGTGCTAAAATCTTGCTCCGGCTGCGGTCACTCACACACTCGCGAAAATTGCAAATTTCGCGAGGCCATATGTCACAAATGTGCTAGGAAGGGACACATAGCTATCGTTTGCCTGTCCAAACAGTGCAAAGACAAAAAAGACACAGACAAAGTCAAAAATCAAAACAAAAACACGGAATCAGTGCAAACAATTTACAATGTGTCCAGTTTGGTAAAGTATGAAGGAAACAAAAATGTGATTGATATGGAGCTTTTCAATACAAGCGTTTCTTTCCAAATGGATTCTGGTGCAACTGTGTCAGTGCTTAACTCGAAAACTTACAAACACCTTAACAGCCCAAAACTAGAGAAGTGCGATCGAATTTTACATGCATTTGGCCAACAACAAATTCCAGTGTTGGGTGAACTGCACACTGTGGCAAAGTGTGGCAAAAAACTGGCAAATGTAGTGATCATTGTGGCGGACGTGGAAAATTCAAACAATCTGTTCGGTTTAGATTTGTTCAAAACATTCAATTTCGAAATTCAGCAAATCGCAAATGTGAGTAAGGAACAGGGTACTCAAATGACTAATCTTTGTAAGAAGTACAATGAAGTATTTGAGCCGGCGATTGGAACAAAAAAAAACTTTAAGGCAAGCATCTATTTAAAACCGAACTCCGTTCCAAAATTTTTCAAGAGCAGGCAAATTGGAAAAATTCAAATTGGAAGCGCAGCGTCTAACAGAAGCAGGTATTTGGAAACCTATTAAATTTAGCAACTGGGCATCGCCTATTGTACTAGCACCCAAGCCGGGTGGAGCACTACGAATCTGCGGCGATTTCAAGCAAGGTGTCAATTCCCAATTGGACATCGAGCAATATCCACTGCCAACACGTGAGTCTTTGTTACACCAGATCCGCCATGGCACGCATTTTTCCAAAATTGACCTGAAAGACGCTTATTTACAAATGGAGTTAGACGAAGCAGCAAAAGAAATTATGGTCGTCAACACGCCGTTGGGTCTCTTCCAGTACCAACGTTTACCTTATGGAATAGCCAGCGCCCCAGCTATATTCCAGCGTCATCTTGAGCAACTTCTAAGTGGTGTAGAAGGTTGTGGAAATTATCTCGACGACATAATTATTTCAGCTCCAACAGTAAATCAACATCTTGCTAGACTCGAACAAATTTTATGCATTTTACAGGAAAATGGCATAAAATGTAAGAAAGAGAAATGTTTCTTTCTAAGGGACGAGATTGAGTATCTTGGGAGAAGAGTCAGTGTCAAGGGCATCCTTCCGGACACATCGGGACTAGAAGCCGTCAAGGAGTTAAAGGCGCCCTCCAACCTGCAGCAGTTAGATGCGTTCATGGGAAAAGTGAACTTTTACTGCAATTTCATTCCAAATTACTCCCAGTTAGCTTCACCTTTAAATCAACTTCGTAGGAAGAACATTCCATTCAAGTTTGGCGCTGACCAACAGCAGGCTTTCACAGCATTAAAACGACATATTCTGGACGCTACTGAGCTAGCACACTTCAACGAGGATCTTCCGCTCGTTCTGGCCACTGATGCATCTTCCTTCGGCATTGGTGTAGTTTTATCACACATTCATCCAGATGGCAAGGAAAAGCCAATAGCATTTGCATCAAAGACCTTAGATGTACACCAAGTTCGATACAGCCAAATTGAGAAGGAAGCAGGAAATTCATTCTTATAACTGATCACAAGCCGTTGGTCACAATTCTCAATCCAAGCAAGCATTTGTCGACGGTGACTTCCAACAGACTTCAGCGCTGGGCTATAATATTGATGGCCTACAATTTTGAAATTAAGTATCGCTCAACTACAGCTCATGGAAATGCAGACGCACTCTCACGTCTTCCACTTACTTCAGATTTCAATTTTGATAAGGAAGAGGCATGCTATAACATTGTTGACACATCCTGTCCAATAAATTCAGACGAAATAAAGCAAAATATGGAAAGCGACAGTATTTTGAAAAGGGTCTATCACTACGTAGCAGGTGGATGGCCAGAACAACTAAACGATCTCGAAATAATGCCATACTTTAATCGTAGATTTGCTTTAACAATTAACAACAATCTACTATGTCTTTATTCTGACGTCAATAGAATTATTATTCCTCGCAAGCTACGAAGTAAAATTCTTAACCTCCTTCACGACGGTCACTGGGGAATAGTTCGCATGAAACAATTAGCACGACAACATGTTTGGTGGCCAGGTATCGACGAAGATATCGCACAATTGACCAAGAGTTGCAGCGTTTGCAAGATTGGCAATCCAGCCCCAGTTAAAGAATTTCAAAGCTGGCCAAAAGCTACATCAACCTGGGAAAGGATACACATAGACTTCGCAGGTCCCATATTTGATTCAATGTGGCTAATATGCGTCGATGCTTATTCTCAGTTTCCGTTTATAACACAAATGACATCGACCACAACTACAAACACCATATCAGCACTTACAGCTATATTTGCCATTGAAGGTTATCCCAAAACTTTAGTCAGCGATAACGGACCGCAACTTACAGCAGCTGATTTTAAGGATTTCTGCACTCAGCATGGAATTAACCACCTTACTATAGCCCCATTCCACCCAGCATCAAATGGACTTGCTGAGCGTTTTGTACAAACTTTTAAAACCTCAGTCACCAAAAACATCAAGGACGGGTACCCAGTCAAAACAGCGGTTACAAAATACCTCAGTTCGTATCGTTTTACACCTAACCCAGAAGGCAAATCACCTGCAGAACTTCTCCATGGTCGTCCAGTGCGTACGATCCTTAGTCAACTCTTTGAAAAACGAACTGAAACCCAAGAGAACCAGCCGACAAAGTATTGTCCAAACCAAAAAGTATTTGCCAAAAATTACGCAAGGGGAGAAAAGTGGATAAAAGCTGTCATCGATCGGTCCATCGGCCGTGTAATATTTATTCTTCGAACATCCACAGGTTTCATCAAGCGCCACGTTAACCAGATCAAACCAAGATGCGGTTCAGATGACATCAATAGCAACTCCAACATTAGCGACAGCCCGTTTTGGTGGATGCCTGACTCCCAAAATCCGCCAACAACAATGTCAAGCCCTAGACATCAAGAAGAGCAATCGTGTAATCCACCACAGCCACTTCCATCCGCCCCTGGTTCCAGTGAAGTACTTGCAGCATCCCAGCAAGTTAACCACCAGGTGCCACAGCCACGCCGATCGAGCATTCCAATCAGAAGCAGTACTCGACCACGCCAAGAAGTCAACCGCTATCAGCCCCCAGATTTTAGAAAGCGTAAAACTACTAACAACCTGTAATTTTAGGGGAGAGATGTGATATGTATCGTAACTTCAAAAGAATATTGCATCATCCTTCTTAAAAGTTATTCTCTGGCATCAGCCCTTCTTATGCAAACTCTGTTCCTATTGCATCATCTTATAACATGTACACGCACAATACTAACACACTCAAAACATGTATAAAAGACTGCGAAGGGAGCCGA
Organism: Drosophila oshimai; assembly: GCA_018150695.1. NCBI lineage: Eukaryota > Metazoa > Arthropoda > Insecta > Diptera > Drosophilidae > Drosophila > Drosophila oshimai. The sequence goes on along the minus strand of JAECWM010000259.1, from coordinate 76,972 downwards.
ATAAAATCACTTGTATGTTTGACCTCAACCCGATCGTGTCATCTTATTCCTTCGGAACACAACACCAAAAGAAACCAGAACTCTATGAACAATACTCTAAGGTCATTGAGGAATACTTTGAGCTGCGCCAAATAACTGAAGCCATCACCTCAGAAGAACAACATCGCCTGGCAGACAAAGGAGGCTCAATCAGTTATACTGCATGTACATTACCTCATCATGCAGTTCTTAAGGAGGACAGCAGCACTTCAAAACTTCGAGTTGTGTACGACGCCTCATGCAAGACATCTAATGGGAAATCGCTCAACGACATTCTCTGTATGGGCCCAGCCTTACAAAACGACCTTGGTGGTGTCATTCTCAACTGGCGATTTTTTCAATACGTCTTTGCTGCCGACATTCAGAAAATGTATCGCTGCATAGATGTTCACCCAGAGGATACACACTTTCAACGGATTGTTTGGCAAAGGAAAAACAATGCTATAAAAGATTATTGTTTAACAACGTTTGGAACAGCGTCAGCCCCGTACACAGCCATTCGCATCATGCATCAGATTGCTCAGGATGAACGAGATCAATTTCCATTAGCAGAACATGTTTTACGAAAAGAAATCTATGTGGATAATTTACAAAGTGGGCATGAGACAATTAATGAAGCCCTTCAAGTTCGAGATGATGTCATCGGTGCACTTCAATCAGCTGGTATGGATCTTCGAAAATGGGCAGCAAATCATCCCAGTCTTTTGAAATCTATTCCTCCTGAGCACATGTCCAATTCTACAATTTTGGAAATCGAAAGCCACGAGTCCATTAAAACGTTGGGGCTATATTGGCACCCCAAGGAAGACTTTTATGGTTTCAAAATAAATTAAAAATTATATATTATAAATAAATAAATAACGAAATTTTCACTAAGCGATCAATTCTTTCTACAGTTGCACGTTTGTATGATCCGTTAGGTTTCGTTGCTCCAGTCATAATCATCGCCAAGGCTATTCTCAAAGAAGTCTGGAGCATCCGTATCCAACAGGCTGATGGCACTCTAACAGGATTAGCTTGGGACGCAATGGTACCGCCGGTAATTCAGAATAAGTGGAAAGAATACTGCACAAATTTATATAAAATTGAATCACTGAGAATACCCCGATGGCTACACTATCTTACATCACCATCGCATCCTTGCAGCTGCATATCTTTTGTGATGGATCCTCTACGGCATATGCTGCGTGTGCCTATGTTCGGGTCCAACATACAAATAACTCGGTAAATACGCACCTAATTGCTGCAAAGAGTCGAGTCACGCCCACAAAGCCGTTAACAATTCCTAGAGTGGAACTATGTGGAGCTGTACTTGCCGCACAACTGGGAGACTGGCTGTGCAAGCAATAAGATCAACAAACTCATACTATTCTGACCTTTTTCTGGAGCGACGCAACCATCGTTCTCTTCTGGATTGCCGGCGATCCCCTACACTGGAAAACATTCGTAGCGAATCGTGTTGGACGAATTTTGGAGTCCAGTTTCGCATCTCAATGGCGACATGTGCCCACCGGAAATAATCCCGCAGACTGCGCGACGCGTGGTCTCTATCCAGATCAATTAGCTTTCTATGATTTATGGTGGCAGGGGCCTTCTTGGCTACGACTACCAGAATCTCAATGGCCTAGCAAAATCTTCGATATTCCTGATAACACAAATCTCACGTGTGAGCAAAAATCGCTTTCTCTATAAACACACAGCTGTGTTGAGAAAAATCCAAACCCTTTACTAACATCGTTTTCATCTTACAACAAACTTCTGTTTATAATGGCTTACATAAGACGCTGCATTCACAATTCGCAAACTCATGTGGACTCTCGGCAGATGGGTCCAGTTACCGCCCAAGAGTTTCAGCAGGCACTATGGCACATTGTCCGACTTGTACAACATGAAACTTTTGCGATTGAGGTTCAAAAAATAAAGGCCAAAACACATTTATCTAGATCGAACAAATTAAGTCAACTTTCCCCATTTCTAGACAACGAAGGAGTGCTGCGGGTCCGAAGGAGATTGAAAAATGCATTGCACCTATCGCCGCATCAACGCACACCGATCATTTTGCCAAAGGATCATCATTTTACCGAACTTGTCATTCGTAATGGTCAACTCAACACATTACATGGCACTTACACTGGCAGTGACAAGGCAAACATTTTGGATTCTTAATGGAAAACAGGCAGTTAAAAAGATTCTGCACAAATGTGTTGACTGCTTCAAGCACAGACCGAAGGCAGTCATGCAGCTCATGGGAGACCTTCCCTTACATCGAGTGAACCCACCAAAGCGAGCCTTTGAAGCCACAGGTGTGGACTATACCGGTGCTCTAGAAATCAAAGCATCAAAGTTTCGTGGACATCACAAATACAAAGCGTATATTGCAGTTTTCATATGCTTGGCGACAAAAGCAGTCCACTTGGAAGCTGTTACCGGATTGTCCTCTCAGGATTTCTTGTGGGCTCTACAACGTTTTATTGGCAGACGTGGATACTGCCAACACATCTACAGCGATTGCGGTACCAATTTCATTGGAGCCGATAAATCCCTTAGCCTTTGGCATGAAGAGTTTAGACAAAACGTTATTGCAACGGTTATTCCAAAATTAACCGCTCAGCAGATTCAATGGCATTTCAATCCCCCACACAGTCCGAACTTTGGTGGATTATGGGAGGCGAATGTTAAAGCGGTTAAAGCACACTTACATCGCACGTTTAAAGGGGCGCTAATGACCTACGAGCAACTCTCAACTATTTTGGTTCAAATCGAAGCCTGTTTAAATTCACGCCCACTTTGCCCGTTGAGTGCGGATATGGAGGACTTCGCGGTATTGACACCGGCCCATTTCTTAATTGGCGATTCCATGATCAATCCGTCATCTTCGGATAAATCGTTGAACGCACAATTTTTGGAAGGACAAAGACTGCTGCGAACCTTTTGGCATCGTTGGAGCTCGGATTGGCTTTCACACTTACAAGCTCGTCCAAAATGGCAGCGGGTTGAGGAAAACTTGCGTTTACACGACATCGTTATTATTAAAGATGATCGGCTCCCGCCAAATGAATGGAAGCTCGGTCGCATAATCCAATTACATCCAGGATCTGATAATCTCATCCGAGTCGTATCTATTAAGACGGCATCCGGAATTTATAAACGCTCTTTGTCTAAAATCTGTCCATTGCCGTTAGCCACTTATTCACAGGCTACTTAATAAACTTTAATTGGGGGCGGCATGTTCGGACGTTTGCTGTCGTTAAGAGAACTTTCTGCAGATGCAACTCTCAAATTTTCATAATCCCACCTCTATGTTATAACTGCCCGAATTTTATGTAAAGGGAGTCACGAGAGAGTAAGATCAATATCTATTCTATTATTTTTTTGGGCAACGAGCAGAAGCAGTTATCGCAGCAGCTGGTCGCGTTTAATAATTTATATTTCTTAACTAAAAATTAATACCATTGTCAGTATTGACCATTGTGAAGTAAAAAACTTAATTAGAATTAATTGTACATAATAACACCATCCATGAAGTGCACCTTTTATTGTTCTTATTTTCAAATTGATGGAAAAAACCCCAGAGCATCTTTGCTCATCTTTGACAATTATAAATTGTCACAACAATTTATTTTGCTTTTAAATGGAAAAGTTTTAATGTCATTTGAATTGGCTGCTAAAAACGATTGTAAAAATGTAACTCCTACGGAAATCGGTTTTTTTTTTTGAGTAATAAATAAACTTAAAAGGCACAGAAAAATTAAAATTTTTAAGATGTTTTTGTTACAATTTTGGTTTTTAAAAAATGCGAAAAAAGTTCAAGGTTTATTGAACACAATTTATCGAATTGACAACCGATTTCCAATCGGATTGCTTTTCCGAGTTTGTAATTAAAAATTTTATAATTCTGCATTTAAGGTTTAAGAAAAAACTTAATACAAATTTTTCAAAAAATTTAAAAAATTTGTATGACTTAAAAAATTTTCAAAACAAATGAAAAAAAAATTGTTTGCTTTTAAATGGAAAAGTTTAAATGTCATTTGAATTGTAAAACTGTAACTCCTACGGAAATTGTTTTTTTTTAGTATTAAAAAAAACTTAAAAAGCACAGGAAAATTTCAATTTTTTAAAGTTTTTTTTTACAATTTTTGTTATTAAAAATGCGAAAAAAGTTCAATGTTTATTGAACACAATTTATCGAATTGACAACCGATTTCCAATCGGATTGCTTTTCCGAGGTTGTAATTAAGAGTTTTATAATTCTGCATTTAAGGTTTAAGAAAAAACTTAATTACAATTTTTCATAAAATTTTGAACCCTAAACATTTTTTCAAAAAATGAAAAAAAATCGTTTGCTTTTAAATGGAAAAGTTTTAATGCCATTTGAATTGGCTGCTAAAAACGATTGTAAAAATGTAACTCCTACGGAAATCGGTTTTTTTTTTGAGTAAGTAATAAACTTAAAAGGCACAGGAAAGTTTCAATTTTTTAAGATATTTTTGTTAAAATTTTTGTTTTAAAAAAATTCGAAAAAAGTTCAAGGTTTATTGAACACAATATATCAAATTGACAACCGATTTCCAATCGGATTGCTTTTCCGAGTTTGCAATTAAAAAATGTTCAAAACAAATAAAAAAAAAATTGTTTGCTTTTAAATGGAAAAGTTTTATTGTCCTTTGAATTGTAAAAATGTAACTCCTACGGAAATTGTTTTTTTTTGAGTAATAAATAAATTTAAAAGGCACAGGAAAATTTCAATTTTTTAAACTTTTCTTTTTTACAATTCGAAAAAAGTTCAAGGTTTATTGAACACAATTTATCGAATTGACAACCGATTTCCAATCGGATTGCTTTTCCGAGTTTGCAATTAAAAGTTTTATTATTCTGCATTTAAGGTTTAAGAAAAAACTTAATTACAATTTTTTGTTGAAGCGCAGAACGCTAATCATGAAGTTTACATTAAGATACAAATAAGTTACAGCTTAAGAGAGCCCAGAAGCGTTATGCTCACCGCTTACAGGCCCAGAACCATTATGTTAGATCTATGCTAAGATCGGATTCAGCGGGCCTGCAAAGGCATCCACAAAACTGCGCTGCTGGGCACAATAAAGTAGTTGAATTTTGAATATCGAAACCGCCAGACCTGTGTCTTCTTTTCCCCCAAATTTTGCAGCAGCCAAGCAAAAGTCTTTTCACTTTTCGGCGTTCTCAATTATTAATTATTTAATTTAACTTTCGTTTCGATTTTCTTCATGGCGCCCGATACAGGGACATCGAAAAGTTTTGTTCGGATTTAAAAATCATTTCAAAGACCGCTTAGCTGCTTGTGAATTTTGGCATTTTTGGACTCGCGAATTTCGGCGCCAAGACTTGGAATTTTTTGGACTTTCTTTTGGAAGTTCTTTCGCTTTAACTGGAGTTAACATCGATGGACCGCAACGCCAACTTGAGGGAAGTGGATTCATCTGATGACCAGGTAACCGTGTCAAATCAATAGTTGATCGCTGCAAAAATAGTAGTTGCAACTATTGCCTTGGCATTGGTCAAAATAATAATAAAATTGGAAGCAAAACTATTTTTGTGCCTATATATTCCCAATAACCACAAATAAAAACCGCCACAAAAAATTGTGAGATAACCAATACAAAATTAATAAAACAAAATTAATAAATAAATTCAAGTGAAGAACCCACATAGTTTTGGTGCCGCCCTCGCGAAAGAGATTAACAAGCGTAACAGCGTCAGCGCCAGTGGAAAACTTCGCTTTTCGTTTCGATTTTGTCATAGCCGTTTTAACTTCGATTTTAGGCAGACCGCCAAGCGCCGGTGCAACGAACTGTGCGACGCCCCGCGTCGCAAACATATATAAATAATCATAGATATACTATTAATAGGTATTAAGTTAAACTGAAGTCTCACTGTTACTGAATTATCTTGTTATCTTTTATATTCTACAAATAATTATATTTAAGGCACACGAAGTGCGGGAAGATTTAAAATAAATAAATATGGCGCGCAATGCAAATAGCACGCCAGCCCTGCAGCGGGCAACCCTGGGGAAAAGACTCATCCCTAACTATCGGCAAGGGCCGATAGACAAGAATCAACACTGGGCCGTATCGATAAGAATGGTACGATTATTATCGAATATCGAACAGCGAGATCCACGGATATAAAAGGCGGTCAGATCCAGTGGTCCGGGCACTTGTTGCCGAGCAGCCGAACCGACCGGACCAGTGGTAAGAAATGTAGCCTTGAACTAAAAGTAGAAGTAGCTCTAGCAGAGCACGGCTTATTCAGCCGACTCTGAATAACTAGTAGAGGGTACCAGAGCCGGGTCTATTCGATCTCCTCTGACTACCTGTAGCAGGGCTCGGCTTATCCAGTCGACTCCACTAACCATATTAGAGGGTACCAGAGCTGGGTCCATTCGATCTCCTCTGACTACCTGTAGCAGGGCTCGGCTTATTCAGTCGACTCCAATAACCATATTAGAGGGTACCAGAGCCGGGTCTATTCGATCTCCTCTGCCTACCTGGAGTAAGGACTCGGCTCATTCAGTCGACTCCAATAACCGTAGAGTACCCGAGTGGGGTCTATTCGACCCTCTTGGCTAACCAACAGCATGACGCACACAAGCATGATCGGTCCAAAAAACCAGTAGTAAATAAGTAACACAGGGTATCACAGCATGACCAACGGCGTCACCTTGACCTAACCAAGACAACAGAGACAGAGCGCGATAACAGACATCGGCGATATTTAGGGACAGATTACAGGGTATCACAGCATGACCAACAGCGTCACCTTGACCTAACCAAGACAACAGAGACAGAGCGCGATAACAGACATCGGCGATATTTAGGGACAGATTACAGGCTATCACAGCATGACCAACAGCGTCACCTTGACCTAACCAAGACAACAGAGACAGAGCGCGATAACAGACATCGGCGATATTTAGGGACAGATTACAGGGTATCACAGCATGACCAACGGCGTCACCTTTACCTAACTAAGACTACAAAGCAAGAACGCGATCATAAACATCGGCGCTATTCAGAACATCGATTCGGAACCACGAAGATTACGAGCCCCTACAGAGAGTCCAGCACAGCCATTCGACGACCACACGAGCCACGAAATCCACGCAGGAGAGTCAACAGAGAATAAAATAAACATAATTTACTTACTTTACCCATATTAGCGTTCTTATTTGGGCAGGGGATTCGGAAATATAGGAAAGAGGGGCCCGAAGATAGAAATTTCTGTCACGAACCCCGGACACGGCGAGCTATCCCGCGCAACCCGAATCAGGGTCGTTACAACTGCAACTGCTTGTGTTTTATCTTTCGGGAGTTGGTGCACTCTCTTAATTTCGTTCTCGACTCTCACTACTTTGCTACGCCAAATGCTCTACACTTAAACAAATTTTTTTGAGCCACCTAGAAATAAAACTACATAAATACATACAAAAAAAAAACTGGTGGCTATATTGTAATAAATTAAATAATCTTTTAATTAAAATGGCACCTACAAAAACCAAAAAGAATGAAAGCGCATCGGAGACAGAAGGGGAGATGGAAGATAGCTGCAATTAACGAAATTATTTTCGCAGGTAGATAGGGTTGGTGAAGATATTGCAAGAATGAGGAAAGTATTCGAAGAGAATAAAATTTCGTTTAATCCGCTTCAAATTCAATGTCGATTGGAAATTGTATATTCATATATTGCAAAAGCAAAGGCATTGCAGTCGGAAATTGATTTGATAGATCCAGATAATCGGAATAGGTCGACATTAGAAGAAAATTGCGTAATTACCAAGGCATTATATATGTCAGCTGATGGTGCAGGTGAAAATCATAAACAGCAGGCTTTAGTTACGGGCAGTTCACTTTCAAATCTGCCAAAAATGAAGTTACCAAAATTCAGCGGAAAACATTCAGAGTATAAACAATTTATTGGAATTTTTGAGCAACTAGTTGACTCTGATCGTTATCCATCATCCATCATTTCTGACGAGGCATTGGGAACAATAAAAGCTTTTCAAGTCTCAGGTGCAAATTATAAAAAGGCATTGGCGAGTTTAAAGAAAGTTTATGACAACAAGTGTTTAATTTTCTTTGAAACTCTAGCGGAGCTGTTCGAAAGGCCTTCAATAACAATTTTCGATTCGCTTTTGTCCCTAGGGGACGAAAAAGATATTGTCAACGCGGTGATTATACATATAGTTCTTTCTAAGGCAGATCCGTACACTAAATCCAAGTATGAAGAACAGCTTAATTATGATGAACTGCCTAAATGGTCTGATTGCGTAAAGGTTTTAGATCGACGATATCAACATATGTCAGCCGAGGAAGCGTCGAGGGGAAAGGGAAAAAGTTTTTCGGAAATGCCCTCTGGGAGCAAGAAAAATACTAGGAATTCATATACTTGCTCCAGTTCAATAATACAAGTGATCCAAAATGTTTATATTGCAGTTCTTATCATTTTATAGGTAATTGCCAGGGATTTAGCGGAATGTCAGTTTTAGATCGATTTGACTTTGCCAAAATGAAGCAATTATGTATAAATTGTCTAAATCGGGACATAGAGTATTTAAATGCACAGCATCCAAATGTCAGGTATGCTCACAACACCATACTCTACTTCATCGATACCAAAACTCGAGTGAGTCACATTCAGATAGAAGCTGGCAGGACCAGCATGGGCAAGGTGCTTCTACTTCTCAAGCTTCTACCCATTCGGCTCAGGTTCTTCAAGACACTTCGGAAATTAACCAAGTAATTCTGGCAACAGCCGTTGTTAATGCCAGTTTGGTCAGCTCCATCGAGCCAGGGGTCGCAAGTGACTTTCATGACAGAGAGCCTTGCTCAGCTTTTAAGATTGTCAAGAACAAATAAATGTCTCACTATCACATCAGTGAGAGAATCAAACTCAATTGCCAGAAGCGAAGTCACAACTACGTTATATTCGCGGCTCAATGGGCACATTTTTACGTCTGAATTTTGGGCACTGGGAACCATAACTAGCAATCAGCCAGATAATATGCTTCCTGCAAGGCAGTGGAAAATTCCGGCCGGCGTAGACTTAGCTGATCCAGAGTTCCACAGGCCGCAAAAAATTGATATTTTGCTCGGAGCAGACTCCTTCTTTGATTTGTTGTGCAGTGGTCAAATCAAACTCACCAATGGAGGTCCATTGCTACAAAAAACTCTCTTGGGATGGGTTGTTTGTGGACGGTGTAGACAACAACAAAAAGAAGCTACTTGTTGTATCGCCTTGTCGAAGGAAGACATGGTTTTAGGAGGACTAGTTGAAAGGCTTTGGGAGTTAGATACCGTCCCAGAAAATAAAGAACTTCTTAAATTTTCACCAGAACAAATTGCGTGTGAGGATCACTTCGTAAAAAATTTAGCCAATTTAAATTGTGGTCGTTTTTCAGTCCGTTTGCCTTTTAAATCTGATCCGCTCGTGCTTGGATCCTCGTTCGATGTCGCTAAACGTAGGTTTTTATCGTTAGAGCGTAGAAGCCTAAAAGACAGCTCACTTCGAGAAATGTACATCGGTTTTATGAAAGAATATTTGGAGCTGGGTCATATGTCTCCAACATTCAATAAGATTCCACCAGGACCGCACTACTTCATACCACATCAATGCGTTCTGAGGCCTGATAGTACCTCAACCAAACTTCGAGTCGTGTTTGACGCGTCTGCAAAGACAACTTCAGCGCAGTCATTAAATGACATTTTAATGGTGGGGCCCACTATTCAGAGGGAACGGTTATTATCACTTGTTAGATTTCGTTTAAATCGATTCGCTTTAACAGCAGATATATCGAAAATGTATAGGCAAGTAAGTCTCGCAGAAAAAGATCGTAACTATCAACTCATAGTATGGCGCTAGAATCCATCTGATGAGCTACAAATATTTCGTCTTAAGGGGGGACATCTGAGTAAAATTCTTTAAAAATCGAAAATTTTTTTTTTGCTTAAATAATTCTTTATGGTCCAAAAAATAACATACCAAAAGATAGAGTCCGGCAAAAGTGTCTAAGTGTCGAAATTTTCCATTCTGCGGCGATGCCTCACAGGTATATCCCATGGAACCTTTTGTGTTTAAACTCGTTTTTCTCGAAACCACTTTTTTTGAGTTGGCCGGTAACATAACTCGAACAAATCTTAACCGATCGATTGAAATTTTGACAGTATGTTCAAAATACGTTTATCTATCGACACTCGTAGTATTTTTTTTTTATATTGCTTACTTTTTTTTTTTATCAACAATTTTGTGACTTTTTATTTGCGATACTCGAAGAGTAAGCAAATACTGTAAACGATCAAATGTCTGTCTGTCCGTCCGTCCGTCCGTCCGTCCGTCCGTACGAGCTCCTAGATCTCGGGAACCATAAGAGCTAGAGCCACCAAATTTTGCACACAGACTTCTATATACCCCACGTAGATCAAGTTTGTTTCAAACCCCGACCACGCCCCTTTTTACGCCCACAAACCGCAAAACTCTAATGCTAGAGAAAAGTGGCCTAAATAAATGTTGTTTGTATTGAAAATATCTACCCAAATATCTAAAAATTTTGAAAATCTGGTAATTTTCAAAAATTGTGTATACAAGTGCCTTAAAAATTGATTGTGCCTAAAAGCAGGCTACACTCTTTTAAAGAGGGCTAGTGACTCTACCGTTTTTTCTTGTTTTGTTTTTTTTTAAGAGGGCAATGAGTATCGCAAATCTTATAGTCGGGAAACCCGACTATAGCGTTCTTTCTTGTTTATTCGTGAAAACGTTAACTTTTTTTTCAATCACTCACCATTTTGCAAAAAATCAATATATCGCAAAATTCCTACGAGTGTCGATAGCTGTTGATGTAAAGAAACTAGCCAAACTTGATTTTTTGTTCTAGATCAAAAATTAAGGACGTTAGCTTACCGGCCCTTCAACGAAAAAGGGCCTACGAAGAAATGCTGCACAGCCGCCATTTTGTTTTCGATTTATTCGAAAAAAATTTATTATGTACTTCACATCTTATATTATAAAACCTACTTTACAAATTTTCGATTGGCTTTTTCATTTGGCCAAAAAAAATTCCAGAAAATCCGTTTTTTTTTTCCAGTTACTCAGATGTCCCCCCTTAATACAGTCACCTACGGAACGTCTTCAGCTCCATTTTTAGCCATTCGTAGCTTACAAGAACTTGGAGTTCGTAACAAGGACAAACATGAAATTGGTTCATACATAATTTGCAACGACTTTTATGTGGATGACATGCTTACTGGAGCCGATGATATTGACACCTTGAACGTGATGTGTAATCAAGTGTCAGAAATTCTCAATAGTGGCGGTTTCCAGCTGTCTAAATGGTTTTCTAACCATCCACAACTTGAAAAAGGGAACAACACTGAAAAATCCCTAAATTTCAATGATACCGATTCGACCAAAGCCTTGGGTATGCGGTGGATGCCACACACAGACACATTTTGATTTCATTTAGATGAGAGTTTTACAAACTTAACTCTCACAAAACGCACAATTCTTGCAGTAAGCGCGCGGCTTTTTGATCCCTTGGGATTGCTGTGCCCCGTTGGCTTTACATCTAAGATTCTTCTTTAAAAACTTTGGCAACTTCAACTGGAATGGGATGAATCTATTCCGATGTCGTTACATACAAGTTGGGAAAGGTTAAAGAAGAATCTACTTAATCTTCACGCAGTCACCATCCCTAGGTACACGTTTGCCAGTGGGTGATCAGCCGTTCAAGTTCACGGGTTTGAGGATGCATCCAGCCAAGCTTACGGATGTTGCATTTACATTCGAGCAATCGAAATTTTGGCACAATTTTGGTCCTACGTCAAACAAGTTCTTGACAAATGTGTAATCGAGAGTGTTTATTTCTGGACAGACTCAGAAATATGTTAACATTACATTGGATAAAGTCTCCTCCTTCGTCACTTGCAGTTTTTGTTTCAAACAGGGTAGCCACAATTCAAGAGCTATCAGAAAATATATCCTGGCGACATGTCCCTTCGCAGTTTAATCCAGCAGACATTGCGTCCCGTGGCTGCGATGTAAGTGAACTGACTGAGTCCATTTGGTTCGAAGGTCCGAAACTTCTGTATGAAAATTAGGCATCATGGCCAGAAAACTCGCATTTTTCTATACCCTCCGAATTAAAAAATTCAGAGTTAAAAAGAGCTGCCCAAGTGTGTATAGCCGTCGAGCCATCAACTCCGTTTGAATTTATTTCTCATTTCTCATCGTTTCCCAAACTCATAAGAATTCTGGGATATTCTTAACCTAGCTAAATTACGAGAAAAATCAGTATGTCTGACTGCTAGAGAGTTACAACTATCATCTTTTAAACTGATGGAGATCATCTAAACAAATGTCTTTGTAGAAGAGTAAAAAAAAATGAAAAAAGGACATGTATTACAACCAAGTTTGCAGATGATGACGCCCTACATACAAAAGTTTTCTGAAGCTGGTAGAAGATTTTCGCTAATTCGGGTGGGAGGTAGACTCCTGCATGCACCTATTTCAGAAAATGCTAAATTTCCAATATTACTACCTTGTAAAAACCAAATTGTTGATTTTTATCTCCGAAATCTGCATTTGAGAAATTGTCACGCAAATGCAAAAACAATGATCGGTCTTCTTCGGCAAGAAATCTGGTTAATAAATGCTCGCAGAGAATGCACTCGGGTGGTTCGAAAATGTATTCATTGTTTTAGATATAAGCCTGTTCTGATGAACCAAGTTATGGGAAATCTGCCTGCGGATAGGTTCGAAGCCGTAAGGCCATTTCATATTTGTGGCGTAGATTTGTTTGGTCCTATCAATGTCTCGTTGCGTATTCGAGGACGGCCCCCCATTAAGATGTATATTGCTGTATTTGTCTGTTTTGTGCCAAGGCTGTTCACCTGGAACTCGTTACAAATTTGTCGACTGACTCTTTTCTTTTGGCCTTTAAAAGCTTCATCGCAAGACGTGGCGCACCGCATCGGGTACATTCCGACAACGCGACGAACTTCGTGGGAGCCAGGAACGAGCTGAGAAGTCTTCAGAGCGCCTTCGAGGACCAGCAGTCACAGCTTCAACTGTTCGTCGTGGAGAAGGGCATCGAGTTTAGGTTCATCCCACCACGAGCACCGCACTTCGGCGGTTTTGGGGAGGCGGCCGTGAAGTCAGCGAAGGAGATTCTGGTGCGTCAAGTCGCAGACGCGTCCCTTACCGAAGCCGAGGTCAGGGCTTATCTGGCGGACACCGAGGCCGTGCTCAATTCTCGGCCTCTAACTCCAACCAGCACCGATCCCAACGAGGGAGAGGCGCTCACTCCAGGGCACCTGCTAATCGGGCAGGCCCTTCGTTCGCTCCCGCAAGGATTAGAGCCAGACGCACCGACCAGAGGTTTGAGCTAATCAAAGAGGTGGCAACTGCTATCCACGCTCAGACAGCGGTTCTGGCAGGCGTGGTCCAAGGAATACGTCCACAGCCTTCAGCGCAAAACCAAGTGGCAAACTACATCGCTTAATCTAGAGGTCGGAGCCTTGGTAGTTATCCACGAGGACAACACTCCACCCTAGCGTTGGATTACCGGCAGGTTCGTCAGCGTGGTGGCGGGGGCCGATGGCAAAATTCGAGTGGCCGAAATCAGAAGTTGGCTGTGCTCCCAGTATATTGAAGGCAGGTCCTTCAAGGTGGCCGGAATGTTGAAGCGCAGAACGCTAATCATGAAGTTTACATTAAGGGGTTATATACCTTCTTTGGCGAAGAAAAAGAGTAAAGTATGGATTTTTTTAAGGTATGTAGCAATTATTTCTTTACATGAATGTTTTTATTTTTTGATAGTACACTTTATTAACAAGGTTTGTGCGAAATTTCGTGGAAAAATATCAAATAGTTTTTAAGGGGTGGCTGTTTCCCTTAGAGGCCTTTTTTTGGAAGAGCCTTGCGGTGACGGTGATTGGCGGAAAACTACTGAATGCTCTGATGGAGTTGTTCTTTAAGATAAAGCAAAAAAAAATTTTCGATTTTTCGAAAATAAAAAAGTTATATAACCCCTTAAGATACAAATAAGTTACAGCTTAAGAGAGCCCAGAAGCGTTATGCTCACCGCTTACAGGCCCAGAACCATTATGTTAGATCTATGCTAAGATCGGATTCAGCGGGCCTGCAAAGGCATCCACAAAACTGCGCTGCTGGGCACAATAAAGTAGTTGAATTTTGAATATCGAAACCGCCAGTCCTGTGTCTTCTGTAAAGTAGTGATCCTGGCTGGGATATGTCTCAGTCTGTCCAGGGGTCGCTTACAGAAAATTTATAAGATGGGACTGGTGGAAACTGTAAGAGAGTGAGCTGACTGAGGTGGAAGTGGTCAGTCTCACGTTTGAGTTGTTGGGAAAAATTGGCCGAACGGGCTGCGGCTGAGGCGGAACGCCTATAGCGGCTGCAGGGCGCGCGGGAAGCGGACTACAACTGAGGCAGGTACGCCTAGCGGTTGCATGGCGAGCGGGAGCGGGCGGCAACTGAGGCTGGTACGCCTAGCGGTTGTAGTGCGAGCGGGAGCGGGCGGCAACTGAGGCTGTACGCCTAGCGGTTGCAGGGCGAGCGGGAGCGGGCGAGGGTTACCTACGTCGTACTTCGATCTGGGCTGCTGGAAAACGTAACGGTCAAGTAACGGACACAGGGTTTAACCTTAACGATATACAAGCTTTATTTCATTAAGTTGGGGGAATCGTAGTTGATAAACCTGTTCCCTGGCTTGCCTATACCGCACTCCTAATGTAGCTCTACTTGCTCAGGCAGGATGACTGCGGACTTGTTACTGGCTCTGCGGTGCGCGTGACTGCTGGCGACGAGATGCGTGGGCGATGCGATGCGTGGGCGATGCGATGCGTGGGCGATGCGATGTGTGGGCGATGCGATGCGTGGGCGATGCGATGCGTGGGCGGCAAGATGCCCGGTCGTAGAAGGTGCGTGGTCAACAGGAGGCACGGTCGAAGGAGGCACGTGGGTAACAAGAGGCACGGTCGTAGGAAGCGCGTGGCCAACGAGAGGCACTGCAGCGGGGGCGCGCGGGCGACAAGAGGCACTGCAGCGGGGCCGCGTGGCCCTTCCGCCTTCGCGGCAGACTAGGACGTTTCCGCAATGTCGACCGATCAGCTTCAGCTCCAGCAAAAGACTCATTTCAATACTCGGCGTCCGTTTCCTTATCGCCTAAAGTTTCGATTCTGCTGCGTCCTCTGCCGGCGTCTGCGTAGTTTATTCGTCTCCTTTGCGCCTGCGTATTCAGCGCAGGTGGCTCGTTCGGTAGCTTTGTCTCGGTCTTGGCGTCTGCAGCTGCGCGGGTGTCTAGCCTTCCCCGTCGCCCCTTTGCCCTGCCTTTGCATGTGCGCAGTGGATTTTTCCTATGGCGTGTTCGGCTGGTCTTTCATTCTCGTCGATTAGGTTCCGTTGGTTTTCGGCGATTCCTTGTCCACGCCGGCGGCCTAGTGATGGCCTGCTTCCATTATTCGCACCTAGTGGTGGCGCGTTTATACTATCGCGATACTTCATTTGATACTTAATTTAAAGGGTATTAATAATAAAAATGGGTTTAACAGATATAACTAGTAATTAGAAAAATAAAGTAATTAGAAATATATAGTAATATAGTATGGAACATGGTCGAAAATTGTACGGCCCGTTTTCGGGTCGTTACACCCCCCCTTTACTTCCCCGGGCGAAGTGAGACGGTGACGATGGTTTCCATTCGTACCCGGTAACTGGTCATTTTCCGACTCCAACACTCGGACGTTCTGGTGGAGATTACGGCCCACCCGGGCCTGTAGACGTTCCACGACGTGTTCCGGTAGTTGGAGTTGCGGCGGGTGCATCCGCCAGTTGGTTGGGATGGGTACCCAGGAGCTGCGTCGCATCGGTCCGTGTGACATGGGGCCGCCTGTGCTGTCGTCGGTACGTCGATTCAGGGCAGGACAGGGCTGTGCCTGTGTCGTCGTCCGTGCAGGATGCAGGGCTGGACAGGGCTGCGGCTGTGTACGTGTGCTATTCGCGGGATGCGGGGCTGGACAGGGCTGCTGCCTGTGCTGTCGTCGGTGCGTCGATTCAGGGCAGGACAGACAGGGCAGGTCGTCGGGGCAGGATCCAGGGCTGGACAGGGCTGCTGCGCTTGTGTACGCGAAGCTGGACAGGGCTGCTGCGCTTGTGTACGCGAAGCTGGACAGGGCTGCTGCGCTTGTGTACGTGTGCTATTTGCGGGATGCGATGCTGGACAGGGCTGCTGCCTGTGCTGTCGTCGGTGCGTCGATTCAGGGCAGGACAGGCAGGGCAGGTCGTCGGAGCAGGATGCAGGGCTGGACAGGGCTGTGCCTGTGTCGTCGTCGGTGCATCGATTCAGGGCAGGACAGGGCTGCGCCTGTGTTTTCGTCGGGCTAGGATGCAGGGCTGGACAGGGCTGCGGCTGTGTACGTGTGCTATTCGCGGGATGCGGGGCTGGACAGGGCTGCTGCCTGTGCTGTCGTCGGTGCGTCGATTCAGGGCAGGACAGGCAGGGCAGGTCGTCGGGGCAGGATCCAGGGCTGGACAGGGCTGCTGCGCTTGTGTACGTGTGCTATTTGCGGGATGCGATGCTGGACAGGGCTGGACCGGTGTCGTCGTCGGGGCAGGATGCGGAGCAGGACAGGGCTGCGCCTGTGCCTGTCGTCGGTGCGTCGATTCAGGGCAGGACAGGGCTGCGCCTGTGTTGTCGTCGGGCTAGGATGCAGGGCTGCGGCTGTGCCTGTCGTCGGTGCGTCGATTCAGGGCAGGACAGGGCGTCGATGCAGGACTTTCCTATGCTGGACGGCGGTTTTCCCTGGGCAGTGGCAATGATTTTTTTTTCTAAGCTGAGATTTCCCTAGTTGGGACCGTGATTTTTCCTAGGCTGAGACCGTGTTTTCTTTCTGTGCTGAGATTTCCCTAGCTGGGACAGTGATTTTCCTAGGCTGAGACCGTGTTTTTTTTCTTTTCTAAGCGGAGGTTTCCCTAGCTGGGACAGTGATTTTTCCTGGGCTGAGACCGTGTTTTTTTCCTGTGATTTTTCCTAGGCTGAGACAACGATTTTTTTTCTAAGGCAACGATAATTTCTATCAAGGATAATTCTACATTATCGTCCTGAGCAGGCTTTTCCCTACGCTATTTGGGCCCGTAAGAAATCCATTTTTCCCTGGCAAATTTTCAAAAAATATAAAACTTTTTTAATTTTCAAAAATTTTAAAAATTACTCTGGTGAGTTTTTAAGTCACGAAGGATGTTGTTCTCTAATTATCCTGATTCCCTTAGTCCCTGTTCGGGCGCCATCTGTAAAGTAGTGATCCTGGCTGGGATATGTCTCAGTCTGTCCAGGGGTCGCTTACAGAAAATTTATAAGATGGGACTGGTGGAAACTGTAAGAGAGTGAGCTGACTGAGGTGGAAGTGGTCAGTCTCACGTTTGAGTTGTTGGGAAAAATTGGCCGAACGGGCTGCGGCTGAGGCGGAACGCCTATAGCGGCTGCAGGGCGCGCGGGAAGCGGACTACAACTGAGGCAGGTACGCCTAGCGGTTGCATGGCGAGCGGGAGCGGCCGGCAACTGAGGCTGGTACGCCTAGCGGTTGTAGTGCGAGCGGGAGCGGGCGGCAACTGAGGCTGTACGCCTAGCGGTTGCAGGGCGAGCGGGAGCGGGCGAGGGTTACCTACGTCGTACTTCGATCTGGGCTGCTGGAAAACGTAACGGTCAAGTAACGGACACAGGGTTTAACCTTAACGATATACAAGCTTTATTTCATTAAGTTGGGGGGAATCCTAGTTGATAAACCTGTTCCCTGGCTTGCCTATACCGCACTCCTAATGTAGCTCTACTTGCTCAGGCAGGATGACTGCGGACTTGTTACTGGCTCTGCGGTGCGCGTGACTGCTGGCGACGAGATGCGTGGGCGATGCGATGCGTGGGCGATGCGATGCGTGGGCGATGCGATGTGTGGGCGATGCGATGCGTGGGCGATGCGATGCGTGGGCGGCAAGATGCCCGGTCGTAGAAGGTGCGTGGTCAACAGGAGGCACGGTCGAAGGAGGCACGTGGGTAACAAGAGGCACGGTCGTAGGAAGCGCGTGGCCAACGAGAGGCACTGCAGCGGGGGGCGCGCGGGCGACAAGAGGCACTGCAGCGGGGCCGCGTGGCCCTTCCGCCTTCGCGGCAGACTAGGACGTTTCCGCAATGTCGACCGATCAGCTTCAGCTCCAGCAAAAGACTCATTTCAATACTCGGCGTCCGTTTCCTTATCGCCTAAAGTTTCGATTCTGCTGCGTCCTCTGCCGGCGTCTGCGTAGTTTATTCGTCTCCTTTGCGCCTGCGTATTCAGCGCAGGTGGCTCGTTCGGTAGCTTTGTCTCGGTCTTGGCGTCTGCAGCTGCGCGGGTGTCTAGCCTTCCCCGTCGCCCCTTTGCCCTGCCTTTGCATGTGCGCAGTGGATTTTTCCTATGGCGTGTTCGGCTGGTCTTTCATTCTCGTCGATTAGGTTCCGTTGGTTTTCGGCGATTCCTTGTCCACGCCGGCGGCCTAGTGATGGCCTGCTTCCATTATTCGCACCTAGTGGTGGCGCGTTTATACTATCGCGATACTTCATTTGATACTTAATTTAAAGGGTATTAATAATAAAAATGGGTTTAACAGATATAACTAGTAATTAGAAAAATAAAGTAATTAGAAATATATAGTAATATAGTATGGAACATGGTCGAAAATTGTACGGCCCGTTTTCCCTGCTCGGGCGCCATCTGTAAAGTTGTGATCCTGGCTGGGATATGTCTCAGTCTGTCCAGGGGTCGCTTACAGAAAATTTATAAGATGGGACTGGTGGAAACTGTAAGAGAGTGAGCTGACTGAGGTGGAAGTGGTCAGTCTCACGTTTGAGTTGTTGGGAAAAATTGGCCGAACGGGCTGCAGCTGAGGCGGAACGCCTATAGCGGCTGCAGGGCGCGCGGGAAGCGGACTACAACTGAGGCAGGTACGCCTAGCGGTTGCATGGCGAGCGGGAGCGGGCGGCAACTGAGGCTGGTACGCCTAGCGGTTGTAGTGCGAGCGGGAGCGGGCGGCAACTGAGGCTGTACGCCTAGCGGTTGCAGGGCGAGCGGGAGCGGGCGAGGGTTACCTACGTCGTACTTCGATCTGGGCTGCTGGAAAACGTAACGGTCAAGTAACGGACACAGGGTTTAACCTTAACGATATACAAGCTTTATTTCATTAAGTTGGGGGGAATCCTAGTTGATAAACCTGTTCCCTGGCTTGCCTATACCGCACTCCTAATGTAGCTCTACTTGCTCAGGCAGGATGACTGCGGACTTGTTACTGGCTCTGCGGTGCGCGTGACTGCTGGCGACGAGATGCGTGGGCGACGAGATGCGTGGGCGATGCGATGCGTGGGCGATGCGATGCGTGGGCGATGCGATGTGTGGGCGATGCGATGCGTGGGCGATGCGATGCGTGGGCGGCAAGATGCCCGGTCGTAGAAGGTGCGTGGTCAACAGGAGGCACGGTCGAAGGAGGCACGTGGGTAACAAGAGGCACGGTCGTAGGAAGCGCGTGGCCAACGAGAGGCACTGCAGCGGGGGGCGCGCGGGCGACAAGAGGCACTGCAGCGGGGCCGCGTGGCCCTTCCGCCTTCGCGGCAGACTAGGACGTTTCCGCAATGTCGACCGATCAGCTTCAGCTCCAGCAAAAGACTAATTTCAATACTCGGCGTCCGTTTCCTTATCGCCTAAAGTTTCGATTCTGCTGCGTCCTCTGCCGGCGTCTGCGTAGTTTATTCGTCTCCTTTGCGCCTGCGTATTCAGCGCAGGTGGCTCGTTCGGTAGCTTTGTCTCGGTCTTGGCGTCTGCAGCTGCGCGGGTGTCTAGCCTTCCCCGTCGCCCCTTTGCCCTGCCTTTGCATGTGCGCAGTGGATTTTTCCTATGGCGTGTTCGGCTGGTCTTTCATTCTCGTCGATTAGGTTCCGTTGGTTTTCGGCGATTCCTTGTCCACGCCGGCGGCCTAGTGATGGCCTGCTTCCATTATTCGCACCTAGTGGTGGCGCGTTTATACTATCGCGATACTTCATTTGATACTTAATTTAAAGGGTATTAATAATAAAAATGGGTTTAACAGATATAACTAGTAATTAGAAAAATAAAGTAATTAGAAATATATAGTAATATAGTATGGAACATGGTCGAAAATTGTACGGCCCGTTTTCGGGTCGTTACACCCCCCCTTTACTTCCCCGGGCGAAGTGAGACGGTGACGATGGTTTCCATTCGTACCCGGTAACTGGTCATTTTCCGACTCCAACACTCGGACGTTCTGGTGGAGATTACGGCCCACCCGGGCCTGTAGACGTTCCACGACGTGTTCCGGTAGTTGGAGTTGCGGCGGGTGCATCCGCCAGTTGGTTGGGATGGGTACCCAGGAGCTGCGTCGCATCGGTCCGTGTGACATGGGGCCGCCTGTGCTGTCGTCGGTACGTCGATTCAGGGCAGGACAGGGCTGGACCGGTGTCGTCGTCGGGGCAGGATGCGGAGCAGGACAGGGCTGCGCCTGTCCTGTCGTCGGTGCGTCGATTCAGGGCAGGACAGGGCTGTGCCTGTGTCGTCGTCCGTGCAGGATGCAGGGCTGGACAGGGCTGCGGCTGTGTACGTGTGCTATTCGCGGGATGCGGGGCTGGACAGGGCTGCTGCCTGTGCTGTCGTCGGTGCGTCGATTCAGGGCAGGACAGGCAGGGCAGGTCGTCGGGGCAGGATCCAGGGCTGGACAGGGCTGCTGCGCTTGTGTACGCGAAGCTGGACAGGGCTGCTGCGCTTGTGTACGCGAAGCTGGACAGGGCTGCTGCGCTTGTGTACGTGTGCTATTTGCGGGATGCGATGCTGGACAGGGCTGCTGCCTGTGCTGTCGTCGGTGCGTCGATTCAGGGCAGGACAGGCAGGGCAGGTCGTCGGAGCAGGATGCAGGGCTGGACAGGGCTGTGCCTGTGTCGTCGTCGGTGCATCGATTCAGGGGCAGGACAGGGCTGCGCCTGTGTTTTCGTCGGGCTAGGATGCAGGGCTGGACAGGGCTGCGGCTGTGTACGTGTGCTATTCGCGGGATGCGGGGCTGGACAGGGCTGCTGCCTGTGCTGTCGTCGGTGCGTCGATTCAGGGCAGGACAGGCAGGGCAGGTCGTCGGGGCAGGATCCAGGGCTGGACAGGGCTGCTGCGCTTGTGTACGTGTGCTATTTGCGGGATGCGATGCTGGACAGGGCTGGACCGGTGTCGTCGTCGGGGCAGGATGCGGAGCAGGACAGGGCTGCGCCTGTGCCTGTCGTCGGTGCGTCGATTCAGGGCAGGACAGGGCTGCGCCTGTGTTGTCGTCGGGCTAGGATGCAGGGCTGCGGCTGTGCCTGTCGTCGGTGCGTCGATTCAGGGCAGGACAGGGCGTCGATGCAGGACTTTCCTATGCTGGACGGCGGTTTTCCCTGGGCAGTGGCAATGATTTTTTTTCTAAGCTGAGATTTCCCTAGTTGGGACCGTGATTTTTCCTAGGCTGAGACCGTGTTTTCTTTCTGTGCTGAGATTTCCCTAGCTGGGACAGTGATTTTCCTAGGCTGAGACCGTGTTTTTTTTTTTTCTAAGCGGAGGTTTCCCTAGCTGGGACAGTGATTTTTCCTGGGCTGAGACCGTGTTTTTTTCCTGTGATTTTTCCTAGGCTGAGACAATGATTTTTTTTCTAAGGCAACGATAATTTCTATCAAGGATAATTCTACATTATCGTCCTGAGCAGGCTTTTCCCTACGCTATTTGGGCCCGTAAGAAATCGATTTTTCCCTGGCAAATTTTCAAAAAATATAAAACTTTTTTAATTTTCAAAAATTTTAAAAATTACTCTGGTGAGTTTTTAAGTCACGAAGGATGTTGTTCTCTAATTATCCTGATTCCCTTAGTCCCTGCTCGGGCGCCATCTGTAAAGTAGTGATCCTGGCTGGGATATGTCTCAGTCTGTCCAGGGGTCGCTTACAGAAAATTTATAAGATGGGACTGGTGGAAACTGTAAGAGAGTGAGCTGACTGAGGTGGAAGTGGTCAGTCTCACGTTTGAGTTGTTGGGAAAAATTGGCCGAACGGGCTGCAGCTGAGGCGGAACGCCTATAGCGGCTGCAGGGCGCGCGGGAAGCGGACTACAACTGAGGCAGGTACGCCTAGCGGTTGCATGGCGAGCGGGAGCGGGCGGCAACTGAGGCTGGTACGCCTAGCGGTTGTAGTGCGAGCGGGAGCGGGCGGCAACTGAGGCTGTACGCCTAGCGGTTGCAGGGCGAGCGGGAGCGGGCGAGGGTTACCTACGTCGTACTTCGATCTGGGCTGCTGGAAAACGTAACGGTCAAGTAACGGACACAGGGTTTAACCTTAACGATATACAAGCTTTATTTCATTAAGTTGGGGGAATCCTAGTTGATAAACCTGTTCCCTGGCTTGCCTATACCGCACTCCTAATGTAGCTCTACTTGCTCAGGCAGGATGACTGCGGACTTGTTACTGGCTCTGCGGTGCGCGTGACTGCTGGCGACGAGATGCGTGGGCGACGAGATGCGTGGGCGATGCGATGCGTGGGCGATGCGATGCGTGGGCGATGCGATGTGTGGGCGATGCGATGCGTGGGCGATGCGATGCGTGGGCGGCAAGATGCCCGGTCGTAGAAGGTGCGTGGTCAACAGGAGGCACGGTCGAAGGAGGCACGTGGGTAACAAGAGGCACGGTCGTAGGAAGCGCGTGGCCAACGAGAGGCACTGCAGCGGGGGGCGCGCGGGCGACAAGAGGCACTGCAGCGGGGCCGCGTGGCCCTTCCGCCTTCGCGGCAGACTAGGACGTTTCCGCAATGTCGACCGATCAGCTTCAGCTCCAGCAAAAGACTCATTTCAATACTCGGCGTCCGTTTCCTTATCGCCTAAAGTTTCGATTCTGCTGCGTCCTCTGCCGGCGTCTGCGTAGTTTATTCGTCTCCTTTGCGCCTGCGTATTCAGCGCAGGTGGCTCGTTCGGTAGCTTTGTCTCGGTCTTGGCGTCTGCAGCTGCGCGGGTGTCTAGCCTTCCCCGTCGCCCCTTTGCCCTGCCTTTGCATGTGCGCAGTGGATTTTTCCTATGGCGTGTTCGGCTGGTCTTTCATTCTCGTCGATTAGGTTCCGTTGGTTTTCGGCGATTCCTTGTCCACGCCGGCGGCCTAGTGATGGCCTGCTTCCATTATTCGCACCTAGTGGTGGCGCGTTTATACTATCGCGATACTTCATTTGATACTTAATTTAAAGGGTATTAATAATAAAAATGGGTTTAACAGATATAACTAGTAATTAGAAAAATAAAGTAATTAGAAATATATAGTAATATAGTATGGAACATGGTCGAAAATTGTACGGCCCGTTTTCGGGTCGTTACACTTCTTTTCCCCCAAATTTTGCAGCAGCCAAGCAAAAGACTTTTCACTTTTCGGCGTTCTCAATTATTAAATATTTAATTTAACTTTCGTTTCGATTTTCTTCAATAAAATTTTGAACCTTAAAATTTTTTCAAAAATAAAAAAAATCTTTTGCTTTTAAATGGAATAGGCACAGGAAAATTTCAATTTTTTAAGATGTTTTTGTTACAATTTTTGTTTTTAAAAAATGCGAAAAAAGTTCAAGGTTTATTGAACACAATATATCGAATTGACAACCGATTTCCAATCGGATTGGATTTCCGAGTTTGTAATTAAGAGTTTAATAATTCTGCATTTATGAAAAAATGAAAAAAAAATTTTTGCTTTTAAATGGAAAAGTTTTAATGTCATTTGAATTGGCTGGTAAAAAAAATTGTAAAATGTAACTCCTACGGAAATAGGTTTTTTTTTTGAGCAAGTACTAAACTTTGTTTTTAAAAAATGCGAAAAAAGTTCAAGGTTTATTGAACACAATTTATCGAATTGACAACCGATGTCCAATCAGATTGCTTTTCCGAGTTTGTAATTAAGATTTTTATAATTCTGCATTTAAGGTTTAAGAAAAAACTTAATTACAATTTTTCATAAAATTTTGAACCTCAAAAATTTCTCAAAAAATGAAAAAAAATCTTTTGCTTTTAAATGGAAAAGTTTTAATGTCATTTGTATTGGCTGGTAAAAACGATTGTAAAAATGTAACTCCTACGGAAATCGGTTTTTTTTTGAGTAAGTAATAAACTTAAAAGGCACAGGAAAATTTAAATTTTTAAGATGTTTTTTTTACAATTTTTGTTTTTAAAAAATGCGAAAAAAGTTCAAGGTTTATTGAACACAATATATCGAAATGACAACCGATATCCAATCGGATTGCTTTTTCGAGTTTGTAATTAAAAGTTTTATAATTCTGCATTTAAGGTTTAAGAAAAAACTTAATGAAAATTTTTCATACAATTTTGAAAATTTTTATGACTCAAACCTTAAAAAATTTTCAAAAAATTAAAAAAAATTGTTTGCTTTAAATGAAAAATTTTTAATGTCATTTGAATTGGCTGCTAAAAACGATTGTTAAAATGTAACTCCTACGGAAATTAGTTTTTTTTGAGTAATTAATAAACTAAACGGCACATGAAAATTTCAATTTTGTAAGATGTTTTTGTTACAATTCCAATTTCCAACGGAATGCTTTCTGAATCGGATTGCTTTTCCGAGTTTGTAATTAAAAGTTTTATAATTCTGCATTTAAGGTTTAAGAAAAAACTTAATTACAATTTTTCATAAAATTTTAAACATTTTTATGACTTAAAAAAAATTTTAAAAAAAATTAAAAAAAAATTTGTTTGCTTTTAAATGAAAAAGTTTTAATGTCATTTGAATTGGATGCTAAAAACGATTTTTAAAATTTAACTCCTACGGAAATCGGGTTTTTTTTTGAGTAAGTAATAAGCTTAAAAGGCACAGGAAAATTTCAATTTTTAAGATGTTTTTGTTACAATTTTTGTTTTTAAAAAATGCGAAAAAAGTTCAAGGTTTATTGAACACAATATATCGAATTGACAACCGATATCCAATCGGATTGCTTTTCCGAGTTTGTAATTAAAAGTTTTATAATTCTGCATTTAAGGTTTAAGAAAAAACTTAATGAAAATTTTTCATACAATTTTGAAAATTTTTATGACTGAAACCTTAAAAAATTTTCAAAAAATTAAAAAAAAATTGTTTGCTTTAAATGAAAAATTTTTAATGTCATTTGAATTGGCTGCTAAAAACGATTGTTAAAATGTAACTCCTACGGAAATCAGTTTTTTTTTGAGTAATTAATAAACTAAACGGCACATGAAAATTTCAATTTTGTAAGATGTTTTTGTTACAATTTTTGTTTTTAAAAAAATCTATTGAACACAATTTATCGAATTGACAACCGATTTCCGAATCGGATTGCTTTTCCGAGTTTGTAATTAAAAGTTTTATAATTCTGCATTTAAGGTTTAAGAAAAAACTTAATTACAATTTTTCATAAAATTTTGAACATTTTTATGACTTAAAAAATTTTAAAAAAAAAAAAAAAAAATTTGTTTGCTTTTAAATGAAAAAGTTTTAATGTCATTTGAATTGGATGCTAAAAACGATTTTTAAAATGTAACTCCTACGGAAATCGGGTTTTTTTTGAGTAAGTAATAAACTTAAAAGGCACAGGAAAATTTCAATTTTTTAAGATGTTTTTGTTACAATTTTTGTTTTTAAAAAATGCGAAAAAAGTTCAAGGTTTATTGAACACAATTTATCGAATTGACAACCGATGTCCAATCAGATTGCTTTTCCGAGTTTGTAATTAAAAGTTTTATAATTCTGCATTTAAGGTTTAAGAAAAAACTTAATTAAAATTTTTCATACAATTTTGAACATTTTTATGACTTAAAACTTAAAAAAAATATCAAAAAAAAAAAATTTGTTTGCTTTTAAATGAAAAAGTTTTAATGTCATTTGAATTGGCTGCTAAAAACGATTGTTAAAATGTAACTCCTACGGAAATCGGTTTTTTTTTGAGTAAGTAATAAACTTAAAAGGCACAGGAAAATTTCAATTTTTAAGATGTTTTTGTTACAATTTTTGTTTTTAAAAAATGCGAAAAAGTTCAAGGTTTATTGAACACAATTTATCGAATTGACAACCGATTTCCAATCGGATTGCTTTTCCGAGTTTGTAATTAAAAGTTTTATAATTCTGCATTTAAGGTTTAAGAAAAAACTTAATGAAAATTTTTCATACAATTTTTATGACTTAAACCTTAAAAAATTTTCAAAAAATTAAAAAAAAATTGTTTGCTTTAAATGAAAAATTTTTAATGTCATTTGAATTGGCTGCTAAAAACGATTGTTAAAATGTAACTCCTACGGAAATCAGTTTTTTTTGAGTAATTAATAAACTAAACGGCACATGAAAATTTCAATTTTGTAAGATGTTTTTGTTACAATTTATTGAACACAATTTATCGAATTGACAACCGATTTCCAACGGAATGCTTTTCCGAGTTTGTAATTAAAAATTTTATAATTCTGCATTTAAGGTTTAAGAAAAAACTTAATTAAAATTTTTCATACAATTTTGAAAATTTTTATGACTTAAACCTTAAAAAATTTTCAAAAAATTAAAAAAAAATTGTTTGCTTTAAATGAAAAAGTTTTAATGTCATTTGAATTGGCTGCTAAAAACGATTGTAAATATGTAACTCCTACGGAAATCGGGTTTTTTTTTGAGTAAGTAATAAACTTAAAAGGCACAGGAAAATTTCAATTTTTTAAGATGTTTTTGTTACAATTTTTGTTTTTAAAAAATGCGAAAAAAGTTCAAGGTTTATTGAACACAATTTATCGAATTGACAACCGATTTCCAATCGGATTGCTTTTCCGAGTTTGTAATTAAAAGTTTTATAATTCTGCATTTAAGGTTTAAGAAAAAACTTAATTAAAATTTTTCATACAATTTTGAAAATTTTTATGACTTAAACCTTAAAAAATTTTCAAAAAATTAAAAAAAAATTTTTTGCTTTAAATGAAAAAGTTTTAATGTCATTTGAATTGGCTGCTAAAAACAATTGTAAATATGTAACTCCTACGGAAATCGGGTTTTTTTTTGAGTAAGTAATAAACTTAAAAGGCACAGGAAAATTTCAATTTTTTAAGATGTTTTTGTTACAATTTTTGTTTTTAAAAAATGCGAAAAAAGTTCAAGGTTTATTGAACACAATTTATCGAATTGACAACCAATTTCCAATCGGATTGCTTTTCCGAGTTTGTAATTAAAAGTTTTATAATTCTGCATTTAAGGTTTAAGAAAAAACTTAATGAAAATTTTTCATACAATTTTGAAAATTTTTATGACTTAAACCTTAAAAAATTTTCAAAAAATTAAAAAAAATTGTTTGCTTTAAATGAAAAATTTTTAATGTCATTTGAATTGGCTGCTAAAAACGATTGTTAAAATGTAACTCCTACGGAAATCAGTTTTTTTTTGAGTAATTAATAAACTAAACGGCACATGAAAATTTCAATTTTGTAAGATGTTTTTGTTACAATTTATTGAACACAATTTATCGAATTGACAACCGATTTCCAACGGATTGCTTTTCCGAGTTTGTAATTAAAAGTTTTATAATTCTGCATTTAAGGTTTAAGAAAAAACTTAATTAAAATTTTTCATACAATTTTAAATTTTTATGACTTAAACCTCAAAAAATTTTCAAAAAATTAAAAAAAATTTTTGCTTTAAATGAAAAAGTTTTAATGTCATTTGAATTGGCTGCTAAAAACGATTGTTAAAATGTAACTCCTACGGAAATCGGGTTTTTTTTTTAGTAAGTAATAAACTTAAAAGGCACAGGAAAATTTCAATTTTTAAGATGTTTTTGTTACAATTTTTGTTTTTAAAAATGCGAAAAAAGTTCAAGGTTTATTGAACACAATTTATCGAATTGACAACCGATTTCCAACGGATTGCTTTTTCGAGTTTGTAATTAAAAGTTTTATAATTCTGCATTTAAGGTTTAAGAAAAAACTTAATGAAAATTTTTCATACAATTTTGAAAATTTTTATGACTTAAACCTTAAAAAATTTTCAAAAAATTAAAAAAAAATTGTTTGCTTTAAATGAAAAATTTTTAATGTCATTTGAATTGGCTGCTAAAAACGATTGTTAAAATGTAACTCCTACGGAAATCAGTTTTTTTTGAGTAATTAATAAACTAAACGGCACATGAAAATTTCAATTTTGTAAATTTTTGATGCAATTTTTGTTTTAAAGTTAAGGTTTATTGAACACAATTTATCGAATTGACAACCGATTTCCAATCGGATTGCTTTTCCGAGTTTGTAATTAAAAGTTTTATAATTCTGCATTTAAGGTTTAAGAAAAAACTTAATGAAAATTTTGCATACAATTTTGAAAATTTTTATGACTGAAACCTTAAAAAATTTTCAAAAAATTAAAAAAAAAATTTGTTTGCTTTAAATGAAAAAGTTTTAATGTCATTTGAATTGGCTGCTAAAAACGATTGTAAATATGTAACTCCTACGGAAATCGGGTTTTTTTTGAGTAAGAAATAAACTTAAAAGGCACAGGAAAATTTCAATTTTTAAGATGTTTTTGTTACAATTTTTGTTTTTAAAAAATGCGAAAAAAGTTCAAGGTTTATTGAACACAATTTATCGAATTGACAACCGATTTCCAATCGGATTGCTTTTCCGAGTTTGTAATTAAAAGTTTTATAATTCTGCATTTAAGGTTTAAGAAAAAACTTAATTAAAATTTTTCATACAATTTTGAAAATTTTTATGACTTAAACCTTAAAAAATGTTCACAAAATTAAAAAAAAAATTTTTGCTTTAAATGAAAAAGTTTAAATGTCATTTGAATTGGCTGCTAAAAACAATTGTAAATATGTAATTCCTACGGAAATTAGTTTTTTTTGAGTAATTAATAAACTAAACGGCACATGAAAATTTCAATTTTGTAAGATGTTTTTGTTACAATTTTACCAATTTTCCAATGACAACCGATTTCCGAATCGGATTGCTTTTCCGAGTTTGTAATTAAAAGTTTTATAATTCTGCATTTAAGGTTTAAGAAAAAACTTAATGAAAATTATTCATAAAATTTTAAACATTTTTATGACTTAAAAAAAATTAAAAAAAAATTTAAAAAAATTTGTTTGCTTTTAAATGAAAAAGTTTTAATGTCATTTGAATTGGCTGCTAAAAACGATTGTAAATATGTAAATCCTACGGAAATCGGTTTTTTTTTTAGCAAGTAATAAACTTAAAAGGCACAGGAAAATTTCAATTTTTTAAGGGGGGACATCTGAGTAACTGAAAAAAAAAAGCGGATTTTCTGGAATTTTTTTTGGCCAAATGAAAAAGCCAATCGAAAATTTGTAAAGTAGGTTTTATAATATAAGATGTGAAGTACATAATAAATTTTTTTCGAATAAATCGAAAACAAAATGGCGGCTGTGCAGCATTTCTTCGTAGGCCCTTTTTCGTTGAAGGACCGGTAAGCTAACGTCCTTAATTTTTGATCTAGAACAAGAAATCAAGTTTGGCTAGTTTCTTTACATCAACAGCTATCGACATTCATAGGAATTTTGCGATATATTGATTTTTTGCAAAATGGTGAGTGATTGAAAAAAAAATTAAAATTTTCACAAAAAAAACGTCACAAAATTATTGATAAAAAAAAAGAAAGCAATATAAAAAAAAAATCCTACGTGAATCGATAGACATAGGTATTTTGAATATACTGTCAAAATTTCAGATCGATCGGTTAAGATTTGTGCGAGTTTTCTACTCGGCCAGCTCAAAAAAAGTGGTTTCGAGAAAAACGCGTTTAAACGCAAAAGGTTCCATGGGATATACCTGTGAGGCATCGCCGCAGAATGGAAAATTTCGGCCTTTAGACACTTTTGCCGGACTCTATCTTTTGGTATGTTATTTTTAAGACCATAAAGAATTATTTAAGCGAATAAAAAATTTTTCGATTTTTAAAAAAAGTTACTCAGATGTCCCCCCTTAAGATGAATTTGTTACAATTTTAGTTTTTAAAAAATGCGAAAAAAGTTCAAGGTGTATTGAACACAATATATCGAATTGACAACCGATTTCCAATCGGATTGCTTTTCCGAGGTTGTAATTAAGAGTTTTATAATTGTGCATTTAAGGTTTAAGAAAAAACTTAATGAAAATTTTTCATACAATTTTGAAAATTTTTATGACCTTAAAAAATTTTCAAAATCTCTAAAAAAAAATTTTTTGCTTTGAATGAAAAAGTTTTAATGTCATTTGAATTGGCTGCTAAAAACGATTGTAAATATGTAACTCCTACGGAAATCGGGTTTTGTTTTGAGTAAGTAATAAACTTAAAAGGCACAGGAAAATTTAAATTTTTTAAGATGTTTTTGTTACAATTTTTGTTTTTAAAAAATGCGAAGAAAGTTCAAGGTTTATTGAACACAATTTATTGAATTGACAACCGATATCCAATCGGATTGCTTTTCCGAGTTTGTAATTAAGATTTTTATAATTCTGCATTTAAGGTTTAAGAAAAAACTTAATTACAATTTTTCATAAA
This sequence comes from Drosophila oshimai, assembly GCA_018150695.1. NCBI lineage: Eukaryota > Metazoa > Arthropoda > Insecta > Diptera > Drosophilidae > Drosophila > Drosophila oshimai. Next base: position 46,332 of record JAECWM010000259.1, on the reverse strand, counting down.
ATTTTGAACCTCAAAACTTTCTCAAAAAATGAAAAAAAATCTTTTGCTTTTAAATGGAAAAGTTTTAATGTCATTTGAATTGGATGCTAAAAACGATTTTTAAAATTTAACTCCTACGGAAATCGGGTTTTTTTTTGAGTAAGTAATAAGCTTAAAAGGCACAGGAAAATTTCAATTTTTAAGATGTTTTTGTTACAATTTTAGTTTTTAAAAAATGCGAAAAAAGTTCAAGGTGTATTGAACACAATATATCGAATTGACAACCGATTTCCAATCGGATTGCTTTTCCGAGGTTGTAATTAAGAGTTTTATAATTGTGCATTTAAGGTTTAAGAAAAAACCTAATGAAAATTTTTCATACAATTTTGAAAATTTTTATGACTTAAACCTTGAAAAATTTTCAAAAAATTAAAAAAACATTTTTTGCTTTAAATGAAAAAGTTTTAATGTCATTTGAATTGGCTGCTAAAAACGATTGTTAATATGTAACTCCTACGGAAATCGGTTTTTTTTTGAGCAAGTAATAAACTTAAAAGGCACAAGAAAATTTCAATTTTTTAAGATGTTTTTGTTACAATTTTTGTTTTTAAAAAATGCGAAAAAAGTTCAAGGTTTATTGAACACAATATATCGAATTGACAACCGATTTCCAATCGGATTGCTTTTCCGAGGTTGTAATTAAGAGTTTTATAATTGTGCATTTAAGGTTTAAGAAAAAACTTAATGAAAATTTTTCATACAATTTTGAACCTCAAAACTTTCTCAAAAAATGAAAAAAAATCGTTTGCTTTTAAATGGAAAAGTTTTAATGTCATTTGAATTGGATGCTAAAAACGATTTTTAAAATTTAACTCCTACGGAAATCGGGTTTTTTTTGAGTAAGTAATAAGCTTAAAAGGCACAGGAAAATTTCAATTTTTAAGATGTTTTTGTTACAATTTTTGTTTTTAAAAAATGCGAAAAAAGTTCAAGGTTTATTGAACACAATTTATCGAATTGACAACCGATGTCCAATCAGATTGCTTTTCCGAGTTTGTAATTAAGATTTTTATAATTCTGCATTTAAGGTTTAAAAAAAAAAAAAAAAAAAAGTTCTTGAGAACTTCGGTCGCGTGTAGACGTGTTTTCTTAACGCTCCGGAGAAACAATTAGTCACCCAATAGAAAACGTTCGAAAAATTTACAAAGGCAGAGGTATTGCGCTGCTAACGATGGTTAATCGTAGACTCATATCGGACAAAGTTTTAATTATTTAATTAATTAATCTTTACGTACTATCAATAAACAAATGAGTGAGAACGTGGATCGGCGCACTCAACGCCAAAAACAACAAGACGAAACCCGTGAAAAATTCAGAGAAGCAACAAACGTCGACACTCTTTGGCCCGTAACAACGCATATTTTTCTGTGAAGAGATATACTCCAGAAACGAAAGTGCAAAAAAGTGCAAATTTACCGACCCCCCAAAACCAGGGGGCTAGTTCTTGCTCTCCCGCCCTGCTTTTCCCCGCTTAACGAAACGCCATGGAGTGAGCAATGCAAAAACCCCAACCGAGCTTCTGCCACCTAGTGCAACAACAACAGCAACTACCACGTCAACTACAACGGTCTCTCTAGCCAACAATGCAGTAACGGCTTCACTCCCTTTCTGCTGCAGCGGGTAAAGCAACAACACAACCAAGTGCAAAAATCGGGTCAAACGGCAACAACAAAGCTACGAAAGAAGAAATGACAATTCCGCAAGGGGTTTGGCCATGCCAGACAGGCATGGATCGCTATATTAATATTTCCAAGCGCAAACTAGCTAACACCCCAAAAAAAATCTGACGGCAATAAGCCCAAAGTAAATCGTATCAACAAAGGCCCTGAAAATCTCGGGCCATTAAATGAAAATAGATATTCCATTCTGGCGGAGACTGAAACTGAGTCTGAACAGTTACCTCTAAGGAAACTGAAGCCCCCACCTATCTTTATTCGGGAGAAGATCTCGAATGCCCTAGTCAACAAAATAGTTGAGCTAGTCGGAAAAGATACATTTCATGTTATTCCGCTTATGAAAGGGAATATAAGCGAAACCAAACTGCAAACCAAAACTGAAGACGACTTCCGAGCAGTGTCAAAGTACCTAAACGATGCCAAAAAAAATTACTATACTGTACCAGCTAAAAAAAAAAGCTGCAAAGGCTTGCAGTTGTGCTTAAGGGAATAGAACCCGATGTGACCCCCTCTGAAATTACAGAGGCTTTAAAAAAAAACGGTTTCTGTGCTAAAAATGTCATAAATATTATGAACAAAAACAAAAAACCGCAACCTTTATTCAAGGTCGAGCTGGAGCCAGACAGCAGAACTTTGAAAAAAAACGCTGTCCACCCGATCTACAAGCTGCAGTACCTGCTGCATCGTAGGATCACAGTAGAAGAGCCGCACAAACGGAACGGGCCAGTGCAATGTACAAATTGCCAGGAATACGGACACACCAGGGCTTACTGCACCCTCAGGTCAGTATGTGTGGCTTGTGGAAACTGCCACGGCTCCGAGCCCTGCCCTGCCAACAAGGAAGATTCTCTCACTAAAAAGTGTGTAAATTGCCAAGGAAATCACACAGCAAACTACAGAGGCTGTCCAGTCTACAAGGAGATGAAAATTCGGATGCAATGCCGCGAGCGACAACGACACGCTCGCAGAATAAAACACAGAACATTTACATGAGATCACAAACGACACCGGAAGTTTTCTTCGCAAAAGCAGCCAGGTCATCATTTGGCCCTTCAATTACCACCAACGGCATTTCTTACGCCAGTGCTCTAAAATCAGGCACAGCTCACATAGAGCCGATAATTGATAACGTGCAGCAGGCCATGGGACAGCCACAAAGTAACATGGAAACTATGATGATCACTTTGCAACAAAATATGATGGAATTTATGTCCTTCATGAAAACCACCATGCAAACCCTTATGCAAAACCAAACCATCTTGTTAACAATGCTTACAGCTCAGCAGCCCAAATAAACTATGCCTAGTCTTCGAATAACTCTGTGGAACGCCAACGGTGTTTCACGGCATAAACCTGAAATAACTCAATTTCTGAACGAAAACCACATCGACGTTATGTTGCTGGCAGAAACGCATCTCACCAGCAAATATAACTTTCAAATACGGGGATATACGTTCTACAGCACCGATCATCCAGATGGTAAAGCACATGGCGGAACCGGCATCTTAATAAGAGACCGCATCAAAAACCACTTTCACCAAAGGTTTGCAAAAAATTACTTGCAAGCTACATCGATAAAATTACAGTTGGGCAACTGCAATCTTGCCATTGCCGCTGTTTACTGCCCACCCCGTTTTACAGTCTCCGAAGATCAATTTATGGACTTCTACAATTCACTTGGAGAGCGATTCATAGCAGCAGGAGATTACAACGCCAAGCACACACACTGGGGATCCCGCCTTGTGACCCCCAAAGGAAGGCAACTATATAATGCACTCATCAAAACATGCAGCAAACTGGACTACGTTTCACCAGGCAGCCCTACATACTGGCCTACAGATCCTAGAAAACTACCTGATTTAATTGATTTTGCTGTGACAAAAAATATTTTTCGCAATCTAATATCTGCAAAATCGCTTTTGGATCTATCATCGGACCACTCACCGGTGCTAATAACTCTTCTTCAAAACCCGGAACTAATCGAGCACCCCTGCAGGCTGACGTCGCATCGAACCAACTGGCTGAAGTTCAAAAAGTACGTAAGTTCCCACATTGAACTAACTCCACAGCTCAACATCAAGGAGGACATCGACTGCTATGCCGATGCACTGGAGTCTGTATTCGTCGCAGCAGCCAAAGTCTCTACACTGCAAGGGAGGGATGGGCACACACACCAAAACAAAACTAACCTTGAAATCGAACAGCTTGTTTTGGAGAAAAGACGTTTGAGGCGTGCTTGGCAAACCAGCAGATCGCCATCCTCAAAACAAAGTCTTAAGGAAGCTGGTCGCAGGCTTACCAGGACCCTAAGGCACGAAGAAGTTAAAGCACAACGCCAGTACATTGAGAAACTTTCACCCACCAGCACCAAGCATCCCCTGTGGAGGGCCCACCCAAATCTAAGTGCGCCGGCCGAAACAGTAATTCCTATAAGAGACTCTTCAGGCAGCTGGGCCAGAAGCGACAATGACAGAGCTTGTACATTTGCTTTACACCTTCGAAATGTTTTTCAGCCAAACCCTGCAACAAATTCATTCGCACTACCGTCGCCGTCAATTCGAATTGAAACTGAGACGGAGCCAATTCTGTTTCAACCAAACGAAATTGAAAATGTCATCAGCGAGCAATTAAAACCAAAAAGAGGGGAGGGATCTAATTAATCCCAAAATGCTTATTGAACTCCCAAACTGTGCAGTTGAGGTCATTTGTAAACTCTTTAATGGGATAACACGACTTGGCTACTTCCCAAAAAAATGAAAAAAATCGGTAATCATAATGATCCCAAAGCCAGGAAAAGATCACACAATACCAGCTTCATACAGACCGATAAGTTTACTCTCGTGCCTGTCAAAACTGCTCGAAAAATGCCTTTTGACGCGCATAATCCCATATCTAAAAGAGCACAACGTTATTCCGGCACATCAATTTGGCTTTCGAGAAAGCCATGGAACAATAGAGCAAGTCAACAGACTAACAACAGAAATACGGACTGCATTCGAATATCGGGAATACTGCAGTGCGGTATTTCTCGACGTTCGCACAGGCTTTCGATCGAGTCTGGCTTGATGGCCTTATGCATAAAATCAGAACTATTCTGCCGGAAAACACTCACAGGATACTTGAATCGTACCTTTACAACAGAGAATTCGCCGTGAGATGCAACACTACAACATCCGACGATTACACTATAGAGGCTGGAGTTTCCCAAGGTAGCGCCCTTGGTCCAACTCTATTTCTCCTTTACACCGCAGATATTCCCACGAACGAGCGGCTAACTACTTCTACATTCGCAGACGATACCGCGATCATAAGTCGGTCCAAATGCCCAATTCAGGCAACAGCACTACTAGCTGATCATCTCGTGGTAGTGGAGAGGTGGTTATCAGACTGGCGTATAAAAATAAATGCGCAAAAGTGTAAACACAAAACAATTTCTCTTAACAGACAAACGTGTCCCCCGCTAACTCTGAATAACACGCCACTTCCACAAGCAGACGATGTTACGTACCTTGGCGTTCACCTAGACAGGAGACTTACATGGCGGAGACATATCGAAGCTAAGAAAATTCATCTAAAACTAAAATCCAATAGCCTCCACTGGCTCTTAAACGCTCGCTCCCCCCTCTGCCTGGACTTCAAGGTCCTGCTCTACAATTCAACGCTTAAGCCAGTCTGGACTTACGGCTCCCAGTTGTGGGGAAACGCGAGCAGCAGCAACATCGACATTATCCAGCGAGCACAATCAAAAATCCTGAGAACTATCACTGGGGCACCTTGGTATGTTCGGAACGACAACATCCACAGAGATCTTGGCATTCTACCCGTTAAAGATGAAATATCAAAACAAAAAGCATCCTACCACACCAAGCTAACTTCTCATCCAAACCAGCTCGCCAGGGGCCTAGCCAGGGTTTCCAACCGGACCCGATTGCAACGAAATGACCTTCCAGCTCAGCAATAGTTATTAGAGCCCCTTTAATTTTTGCTTTTAAAAATCTTGAAAAATTCAAGGTTTATTGAACACAATTTATCGAATTGACAAGATTCCAATCGGAAGATCCAAGTTTTAAATAAAAAATTTATAATTTGCAAAAAAAAAAAAAAAAAAAAAAGGTTTAAGAAAAAACTTAATTACAATTTTTCATAAAATTTTGAACCTCAAAACTTTCTCAAAAAATGAAAAAAAATCTTTTGCTTTTAAATGGAAAAGTTTTAATGTCATTTGAATTGGATGCTAAAAACGATTTTTAAAATTTAACTCCTACGGAAATCGGGTTTTTTTTTGAGTAAGTAATAAGCTTAAAAGGCACAGGAAAATTTCAATTTTTAAGATGTTTTTGTTACAATTTTTGTTTTTAAAAAATGCGAAAAAAGTTCAAGGTTTATTGAACACAATATATCGAATTGACAACCGATATCCAATCGGATTGCTTTTCCGAGTTTGTAATTAAAATTTTTATAATTCTGCATTTAAGGTTTAAGAAAAAACCAAATTAAAATTTTTCATAAAATTTTGAAAATTTTTGTGAACTAAACCTTAAAAAATGTTCAAAAAGTTAAAAAAAAAAAATGTTTGTTTTTAAATGGAAAAGTTTTAATGTCATTTGAATTGGCTGCTAAAAACGACTGTAAAAATGTAACTCCTACGGAAATCGGGTTTTTTTTTGAGTAAGTAATAAACTTAAAAGGCACAGGAAAATTTCAATTTTGTAAGATGTTTTTGTTACAATTTTTGTTTTTAAAAAATGCGAAAAAAGTTCAAGGTGTATTGAACACAATTTATCGAATTGACAACCAATTTCCAATCGGATTGCTTTTCCGAGTTTGTAATTAAAAGTTTTATAATTCTGCATTTAAGGTTTAAGAAAAAACTTAATGAAAATTTTTCATACAATTTTGAAAATTTTTATGACTTAAACCTTAAAAAATTTTCAAAAAATTAAAAAAAATTGTTTGCTTTAAATGAAAAATTTTTAATGTCATTTGAATTGGCTGCTAAAAACGATTGTAAAAATGTAACTCCTACGGAAATCGGTTTTTTTTTGAGCAAGTAATAAACTTAAAAGGCACAGGAAAATTTCAATTTTTAAGATGTTTTTGTTACAATTTTTGTTTTTAAAAAATGCGAAAAAAGTTCAAGGTTTATTGAACACAATTTATCGAATTGACAACCGATGTCCAATCAGATTGCTTTTCCGAGTTTGTAATTAAGATTTTTATAATTCTGCATTTAAGGTTTAAGAAAAAACTTAATAAAAATTTTTCATACAATTTGGAAAATTTTATGACTTAAACCTTAAAAAATTTCAAAAAATTAAAAAAAATCTTTTGCTTTTAAATGAAAAAGTTTTAATGTCATTTGAATTGGCTGCTAAAAACGATTGTTAAAATTTAACTGCTACGGAAATCGGGGTTTTTTTTGAGTAAGTAATAAGCTTAAAAGGCACAGGAAAATTTCAATTTTTAAGATGTTTTTGTTACAATTTTTGTTTTTAAAAAATGCGAAAAAAGTTCAAGGTTTATTGAACACAATTTATCGAATTGACAACCGATGTCCAATAAGATTGCTTTTCCGAGTTTGTACCTAAGAGTTTTATAATTCTGCATTTAAGGTTTAAGAAAAAACTTAATTAAAATTTTTCATACAATTTTGAAAATTTTTATGACTTAAACCTTAAAAATTTTTCAAAAAATTAAAAAAAATTTTTTGCTTTTAAATGAAAAAGTTTTAATGTCATTTGAATTGGCTGCTAAAAACGATTTTTAAAATGTAACTCCTACGGAAATCGGGTTTTTTTTGAGTAAGTAATAAACTTAAAAGGCACAGGAAAATTTCAATTTTTTAAGATGTTTTTGTTACAATTTTTGTTTTTAAAAAATGCGAAAAAAGTTCAAGGTTTATTGAACACAATTTATCGAATTGACAACCGATTTCCAATCGGATTGCTTTTCCGAGTTTGTACTTAAAAGTTTTATAATTCTGCATTTAAGGTTTAAGAAAAAACTTAATTAAAATTTTTCATACAATTTTGAAAAAGACTTAAACCTTAAAAATTTTCAAAAAATTAAAAAAAATCGTTTGCTTTTAAATGAAAAAGTTTTAATGTCATTTGAATTGGCTGCTAAAAACGATTTTTAAAATTTAACTCCTACGGAAATCGGGTTTTTTTTTTGAGTAAGTAATAAACTTAAAAGGCACAGGAAAATTTCAATTTTTAAGATGTTTTTGTTACAATTTTTGTTTTTAAAAAATGCGAAAAAAGTTCAAGGTTTATTGAACACAATTAATCGAATTGACAACCGATTTCCAATCAGATTGCTTTTCCGAGTTTGTAATTAAAAATTTTATAATTCTGCATTTAAGGTTTAAGAAAAAACTTAATGAAAATTTTTCATACAATTTTGAAAATTTTTATGACTTAAACCTTAAAAAATTTTCAAAAAATTAAAAAAAAATTTTTGCTTTAAATGAAAAAATTTTTAATGTCATTTGAATTGGCTGCTAAAAACGATTGTAAATATGTAACTCCTACGGAAATCGGTTTTTTTTGAGTTAGTAAAAAACTTAAAAGGCACAGGAAAATTTCAATTTTTTAAGATGTTTTTGTTACAATTTTTGTTTTTAAAAAATGCGAAAAAAGTTCAAGGTTTATTGAACACAATTTATCGAATTGACAACCGATGTCCAATCAGATTGCTTTTCCGAGTTTGTAATTAAAAGTTTTATAATTCTGCATTAAAGGTTTAAGAAAAAACTTAATTAAAATTTTTCATACAATTTTGAAAATTTTGACTTAAACCTTAAAAATTTCTCAAAAAATTAAAAAAATTTTTGCTTTAAAGTTTGAAAAAGTTTTAATGTCATTTGAATTGGCTGCTAAAAACGATTGTTAAAATGTAACTCCTACGGAAATCGGTTTTTTTTGGTAAGTAATAAACTTAAAAGGCACAGGAAAATTTCAATTTTGTAAGATGTTTTTGTTACAATTTTTGTTTTTAAAAAAATTTAAAAGAAGATTGAACACAATTTATCGAATTGACAACCGATTTCCAATCGGAATGCTTTTCCGAGTTTGTAATTAAAAATTTTATAATTCTGCATTTAAAGGTTTCCAAGAAAAAACTGCTAATTAAAATTTTTCATACAATTTTTGAAAATAATCATAATTTTCAAACCAATTAAAACAAAAGCACTGCTAAAAAAAAATGTCATTTTAATGTGTTAGACTGGCGTAAAAAATAACGAAAATGTTAAACTAACAGTTTTTCTCTTAACAGACAAACGTGTCCCCGCTAACTTAAATAACAGCCACTTCCAAAGCTGACGATGTTACGTACCATGGCGTTCACCTAGACAGGAACTTACATGGCGGAGACATATCAACTAAGAAAATTCATCTAAAACTAAAATCCAATAACCTAAAACTCTTAAGGCACGCTCCCCCTTCCTGGACTTCAAGGTCCTGCTCTACAATTCAACGCTTAAACCAGTCTGGACTTACGGCTCCCAGTTGAGGGAAACGCGAGCACAGCAACATGACATTATCCAGCGAGCACAATCAAAAATCCTAAACTATACAATTTTGGTATGTTCGGAACGACAACATTCACAGAGATCTTGGCATTCTACCCGTTAAAAAGAAATATCAAAAAAAAAAAGCATCTTCTTAAACGAAACAAGTTTTAATGTCATTTGAACCAGCTTGCGGGCTAGCCAGGGTTTCCAACCGGACCCGATTGTAACGAAATGTACCTTCCAGCTCAGCAATAGTTGTTATTTGAGTAATTATAATCTTAAAGCGTCAGTCAATTTTAATTTTGTCTAAAATGCTTTTTAAATTTAATGAAATTTATAATTGACTTATTCGATTAGTCTCAAATCAGAGAAGTTCTAAATAAATTTTAAATTCTGCATATGTAACAAAAAAAAAACTTAAAAAAAATTTTTAATAAAATTTTTATAAAATTTTTATGACTTAAACCTTAAAAAATTTTCAAAAAATTAAAAAAAATTTTGCTTTTAAATGAAAAAGTTTTAATGTCATTTGAATTGGCTGCTAAAAACGATTGTTAAAATGTAACTCCTACGGAAATCGGGTTTTTTTTTAGTAAGTAATAAACTTAAAAGGCACAGGAAAATTTCAATTTTTTAAGATGTTTTTGTTACAATTTTTGTTTTTAAAAAATGCGAAAAAAGTTCAAGGCTTATTGAACACAATTTATCGAATTGACAACCGATTTCCAATCGGAGTGCTTTTCCGAGTTTGTAATTAAAAGTTTTATAATTCTGCATTTAAGGTTTAAGAAAAACCTTAATTAAAATTTTTCATACAATTTTGAAAATTTTTATGACTTAAACCTTAAAAAATTTTCAAAAAATTAAAAAAAATTGTTTGCTTTAAATGAAAAATTTTTAATGTCATTTGAATTGGCTGCTAAAAACGATTGTAAAAATGTAACTCCTACGGAAATCGGTTTTTTTTGAGTTAGTAAAAAACTTAAAAGGCACAGGAAAATTTCAATTTTTTAAGATGTTTTTGTTACAATTTTTGTTTTTAAAAAATGCGAAAAAAGTTCAAGGTTTATTGAACACAATTTATCGAATTGACAACCGATTTCCAATCGGATTGCTTTTCCGAGTTTGTAATTAAAAGTTTTATAATTCTGCATTAAAGGTTTAAGAAAAAACTTAATTAAAATTTTTCATACAATTTTGAAAATTTATGACTTAAACCTTAAAAAATTTTCAAAAAATTAAAAAAAAATTGTTTGCTTTAAATGAAAAAGTTTTAATGTCATTTGAATTGGCTGCTAAAAACGATTGTTAAAATGTAACTCCTACGGAAATCGGGTTTTTTTTGAGTAAGTAATAAACTTAAAAGGCACAGGAAAATTTCAATTTTTAAGATGTTTTTGTTACAATTTTTGTTTTTAAAAAATGCGAAAAAGTTCAAGGTTTATTGAACACAATTTATCGAATTGACAACCGATTTCCAATCGGATTGCTTTTCCGAGTTTGTAATTAAAAGTTTTATAATTCTGCATTTAAGGTTTAAGAAAAAACTTAATGAAAATTTTTCATACAATTTTGAAAATTTTTATGACTTAAACCTTAAAATTTTTCAAAAAATTAAAAAAAATTGTTTGCTTTTAAATGAAAAAGTTTTAATGTCATTTGAATTGGCTGCTAAAAACGATTGTTAAAATGTAACTCCTACGGAAATCGGTTTTTTTTTGAGTAAGTAATAAACTTAAAAGGCACAGGAAAATTTCAATTTTGTAAGATGTTTTTGTTACAAAAATGCGAAAAAAGTTCAAGGTTTATTGAACACAATTTATCGAATTGACAACCGATTTCCAATCGGATTGCTTTTCCGAGTTTGTAATTAAAATTTTTATAATTCTGCATTTAAGGTTTAAGAAAAAACTTAATTAAAATTTTTCATACAATTTTGAACCTTATGACTTAAACCTTAAAAATTTTCAAAAAATTAAAAAAATTGTTTGCTTTTAAATGAAAAAGTTTTAATGTCATTTGAATTGGCTGCTAAAAACGATTGTTAAAATGTAACTCCTACGGAAATCGGGTTTTTTTTTGAGTAAGTAATAAACTTAAAAGGCATAGGAAAATTTCAATTTTTCAGAATGTTTTTTGTTACAATTTTTTTTTTTAAAAATGCGAAAAAAGTTCAAGGTTTATTGAACACAATTTATCGAATTGACAACCGATTTCCAATCGGATTGCTTTTCCGAGTTTGTAATTAAAAGTTTTATAGTTCTGCATTTAAGGTTTAAGAAAAAACTTAATGAAAATTTTTCATACAATTTTGAAAATTTTTATGACTTAAACCTTAAAAAATTTTCAAAAAATTAAAAAAAAATTGTTTGCTTTAAATGAAAAATTTTAATGTCATTTGAATTGGCTGCTAAAAACGATTGTAAATATGTAACTCCTACGGAAATCGGTTTTTTTTTGAGTAAGTAATAAACTTAAAAGGCACAGGAAAATTTCAATTTTTTAAGATGTTTTTGTTACAATTTTTGTTTTTAAAAAATGCGAAAAAAGTTCAAGGTTTATTGAACACAATTTATCGAATTGACAACCGATTTCCAATCGGATTGCTTTTCCGAGTTTGTAATTAAAAGTTTTATAATTCTGCATTTAAGGTTTAAGAAAAAACTTAATTAAAATTTTTCATACAATTTTGAACTATGACTTAAACCTTAAAAATTTTCAAAAAATTAAAAAAAAATTGTTTGCTTTTAAATGAAAAAGTTTTAATGTCATTTGAATTGGCTGCTAAAAACGATTGTTAAAATGTAACTCCTACGGAAATCGGTTTTTTTTGAGTAAGTAATAAACTTAAAAGGCACAGGAAAATTTCAATTTTGTAAGATGTTTTTGTTACAATTTTTGTTTTTAAAAAATGCAAAAAAGTTCAAGGATTGAACACAATTTATCGAATTGACAACCGATTTCCAATGGAATGCTTTTCCGAGTTTGTAATTAAAAATTTTATAATTCTGCATTTAAGGTTTAAGAAAAAACTTAATTAAAATTTTTCATACAATTTTGAAAATTTTTAAGACTGTAAACCTTAAAAAATTTTAAAAAGATTGAAAAAATTGTTTCGTTTTAAATGAAAAAGTTTTAATGTCATTTGAATTGGCTGCTAAAAACGATTGTAAAAAAATGTATACTCCTACGGAAATCAGTTTTTTTTGAGTAAATCTGAATAACACATAAGAATGTGAAAGGAACTTAAAAATATCGAAAAGAAAATTCTTCTTAAAAAAAATCAATAACTCAGGTTTAAGCACTCCCCCTTGCCGACTTCCAAGGTTGCTTTTCAAATTTGTAATTAAAGTTTTACAATTACGGCTTCAATTTAAAAGAAAAAACTTAAAAACATTATCCAGAACAATTATCTGAAAACTATACACCTTAATTTTCGAAAAATACAAAGAATCTTGGCATTCACTTTTAAAGATTGAATAAAAAATTTTAACACAACTAATTTCATCAAACCTTAGGCCTAAAACATTAAAAAGTACCTTCCAACAAAAGTTATTAGACCTTTAATCTTGCGTAGTCATGAGACTCAAATAGCTATTTAATTTAAGATTTTATATACAATTATTGTTAGTCTCAAATTATTGAAACAATTTAAATAAAAAATGACAACCGATTTGCAACAAAAGTTTGTAATTAAAAATTTTATAATTCTGCATTTAAGGTTTAAGAAAAAACTTAATTAAAATTTTTCATACAATTTTGAAAATTTTTTATGACTTAAAACTTAAAAATTTCAAAAAATTAAAAAAAAATCTGTTTGCTTTTAAATGAAAAGTTTTAATGTCATTTGAATTGGCTGCTAAAAACGATTGTTAAAATGTAACTCCTACGGAAATCGGGTTTTTTTTTTGAGTAAGTAATAAACTTAAAAGGCACAGGAAAATTTCAATTTTTAAGATGTTTTTGTTACAATTTTTGTTTTTAAAAAATGCGAAAAAAGTTCAAGGTTTATTGAACACAATTTATCGAATTGACAACCGATTTCCAATCGGATTGCTTTTCCGAGTTTGTAATTAAAAGTTTTATAATTCTGCATTTAAGGTTTAAGAAAAAACTTAATGAAAATTTTTCATACAATTTTGAAAATTTTTATGACTTAAACCTTAAAAAATTTTCAAAAAATTAAAAAAAATTGTTTGCTTTAAATGAAAAATTTTTAATGTCATTTGAATTGGCTGCTAAAAACGATTGTAAAAATGTAACTCCTACGGAAATCGGTTTTTTTTTGAGCAAGTAATAAACTTAAAAGGCACAGGAAAATTTCAATTTTTTAAGATGTTTTTGTTACAATTTTTGTTTTTAAAAAATGCGAAAAAGTTCAAGGTTTATTGAACACAATTTATCGAATTGACAACCGATTTCCAATCGGATTGCTTTTCCGAGTTTGTAATTAAAAATTTTATAATTCTGCATTTAAGGTTTAAGAAAAAACTTAATTAAAATTTTTCATACAATTTTGAAAATTTTTATGACTTAAACCTTAAAAAATTTTCAAAAAATTAAAAAAAAATTGTTTGCTTTTAAATGAAAAATTGTTAATGTCATTTGAATTGGCTGCTAAAAACGATTGTAAAAATGTAACTCCTACGGAAATCGGGTTTTTTTTTGAGTAAGTAATAAGCTTAAAAGGCACAGGAAAATTTCAATTTTTAAGATGTTTTTGTTACAATTTTTGTTTTTAAAAAATGCGAAAAAAGTTCAAGGTTTATTGAACACAATATATCGAATTGACAACCGATATCCAATCGGATTGCTTTTCCGAGTTTGTAATTAAAAGTTTTATAATTCTGCATTTAAGGTTTAAGAAAAAACTTAATTAAAATTTTTCATACAATTTTGAACATTTTTATGACTTAAACCTTAAAAAATTTTCAAAAAATTAAAAAAATTTATTTGCTTTAAATGGAACAGTTTTAATGTCATTTGAATTGGCTGCTAAAAACGATTGTTAAAATGTAGCTCCTACGGAAATCGGGTTTTTTTTTGAGTAAGTAATAAGCTTAAAAGGCACAGGAAAATTTCAATTTTTAAGATGTTTTTGTTACAATTTTTGTTTTTAAAAAATGCGAAAAAAGTTCAAGGTTTATTGAACACAATTTATCGAATTGACAACCGATATCCAATCGGATTGCTTTTCCGAGTTTGTAATTAAAAGTTTTATAATTCTGCATTTAAGGTTTAAGAAAAAACTTAATGAAAATTTTTCATACAATTTTGAAAATTTTTATGACTTAAACCTTAAAAAATTTTCAAAAAATTAAAAAAAAATTGTTTGCTTTAAATGAAAAAGTTTTAATGTCATTTGAATTGGCTGCTAAAAACGATTGTAAATATGTAACTCCTACGGAAATCGGTTTTTTTTTGAGTAAGTAATAAACTTAAAAGGCACAGGAAAATTTCAATTTTGTAAGATGTTTTTGTTACAATTTTTGTTTTTAAAAAATGCGAAAAAAGTTCAAGGTTTATTGAACACAATTTATCGAATTGACAACCGATTTCCAATCGGATTGCTTTTCCGAGTTTGTAATTAAAAATTTTATAATTCTGCATTTAAGGTTTAAGAAAAAACTTAATTAAAATTTTTCATACAATTTTGAAAATTTTATGACTTAAACCTTAAAAAATTTTCAAAAAATTAAAAAAAAATTTTTTGCTTTTAAATGAAAAAGTTTTAATGTCATTTGAATTGGCTGCTAAAAACGATTGTTAAAATGTAACTCCTACGGAAATCGGTTTTTTTTTGAGTAAGTAATAAACTTAAAAGGCACAGGAAAATTTCAATTTTTAAGATGTTTTTGTTACAATTTTTGTTTTTAAAAAATGCGAAAAAGTTCAAGGTTTATTGAACACAATTTATCGAATTGACAACCGATTTCCAATCGGATTGCTTTTCCGAGTTTGTAATTAAAAGTTTTATAATTCTGCATTTAAGGTTTAAGAAAAAACTTAATTAAAATTTTTCATACAATTTTGAAAATTTTTATGACTTAAACCTTAAAAAATTTTCAAAAAATTAAAAAAAAATTTTTTCTTTAAATGAAAAAGTTTTAATGTCATTTGAATTGGCTGCTAAAAACGATTGTAAAAATGTAACTCCTACGGAAATCGGTTTTTTTTTTAGTAAGTAATAAACTTAAAAGGCACAGGAAAATTTCAATTTTTTAAGATGTTTTTGTTACAATTTTTGTTTTTAAAAAATGCGAAAAAGTTCAAGGTTTATTGAACACAATTTATCGAATTGACAACCGATTTCCAATCGGATTGCTTTTCCGAGTTTGTAATTAAAAGTTTTATAATTCTGCATTTAAGGTTTAAGAAAAAACTTAATTAAAATTTTTCATACAATTTTGAAAATTTTTAACGACTAAAAAATTTCAAAAAATCAAAAAAAAAATAAAAAAAAAAAAAAAAAAAAAAATTTTTGCTTTAAGTTTTAAATGAAAAATGTTTTAATGTCATTTGAATTGAGCTATTGAAAAAATTATCAAAAGAAATAATTAACCATTGGTAAAAGGTTAACTCCTTAATAAAACGGAAATCAATTTTTTTTTTAAAAAAATTAAAAAAATAATAAATTAAAATAAAAAATTAAACAAAACACAGAAATTCATTTTTTTAAAGATGTTTTTTGTAAAATTTTTTGTTACAATTTATTGAAACAATTTAAAATTGAACAAAAGTTCAAGGTTTATTGAACACAATTTATCGAATTGACAACCGATTTCCAACGGAATGCTTTTCCGAGTTTGTAATTAAAAATTTTATAATTCTGCATTTAAGGTTTAAGAAAAACCTAAATGAAAATTTTTCATACAATTTTGAAAATTTTTATGACTTAAACCTTAAAAAAAATTTTTTTTTAATTAAAAAAAAATTGTTTGCTTTTTATGAAAAAGTTTTAATGTCATTTGAATTGGCTGCTAAAAACGATTGTAAAAATGTAACTCCTACGGAAATCGGGTTTTTTTTTTGAGTAAGTAATAAACTTAAAAGGCACAGGAAAATTTCAATTTTTTAAGATGTTTTTGTTACAATTTTTGTTTTTAAAAAATGCGAAAAAAGTTCAAGGTTTATTGAACACAATTTATCGAATTGACAACCGATTTCCAATCGGATTGCTTTTCCGAGTTTGTAATTAAAAGTTTTATAATTCTGCATTTAAGGTTTAAGAAAAAACTTAATTAAAATTTTTCATACAATTTTGAAAATTTTTATGACTTAAACCTTAAAAAATTTTCAAAAATTAAAAAAAAATTGTTTGCTTTTTATGAAAAAGTTTTAATGTCATTTGAATTGGCTGCTAAAAACGATTGTAAAAATGTAACTCCTACGGAAATCGGTTTTTTTTTTGAGTAAGTAATAAACTTAAAAGGCACAGGAAAATTTCAATTTTGTAAGATGTTTTTGTTACAATTTTTGTTTTTAAAAAATGCGAAAAAAGTTCAAGGTTTATTGAACACAATTTATCGAATTGACAACCGATTTCCAATCGGATTGCTTTTCCGAGTTTGTAATTAAAAGTTTTATAATTCTGCATTTAAGGTTTAAGAAAAAACTTAATGAAAATGTTTCATACAATTTTTATGACTTAAACCTTAAAAAATTTTCAAAAAATTAAAAAAAATTGTTTGCTTTAAATGAAAAATTTTTAATGTCATTTGAATTGGCTGCTAAAAACGATTGTAAAAATGTAACTCCTACGGAAATCGGTTTTTTTTTTGAGTAAGTAATAAACTTAAAAGGCACAGGAAAATTTCAATTTTGTAAGATGTTTTTGTTACAATTTTTGTTTTTAAAAAATGCGAAAAAAGTTCAAGGTTTATTGAACACAATTTATCGAATTGACAACCGATTTCCAATCGGATTGCTTTTCCGAGTTTGTAATTAAAAGTTTTATAATTCTGCATTTAAGGTTTAAGAAAAAACTTAATTAAAATTTTTCATACAATTTTGAACAATTTTTATGACTTAAACCTTAAAAAATTTTCAAAAAATTAAAAAAAAATTTTTTTCTTTAAATGAAAAGTTTTAATGTCATTTGAATTGGCTGCTAAAAACGATTGTAAAAATGTAACTCCTACGGAAATCGGTTTTTTTTTGAGTAAGTAATAAACTTAAAAGGCACAGGAAAATTTCAATTTTGTAAGATGTTTTTGTTACAATTTTTGTTTTTAAAAAATGCGAAAAAAGTTCAAGGTTTATTGAACACAATTTATCGAATTGACAACCGATTTCCAATCGGATTGCTTTTCCGAGTTTGTAATTAAAAGTTTTATAATTCTGCATTTAAGGTTTAAGAAAAAACTTAATTAAAATTTTTCATACAATTTTGAAAATTTTTATGACTTAAACCTTAAAAAATTTTCAAAAAATTAAAAAAAAATTGTTTGCTTTAAATGAAAAAGTTTTAATGTCATTTGAATTGGCTGCTAAAAACGATTGTAAATATGTAACTCCTACGGAAATCGGTTTTTTTTTGAGTAAGTAATAAACTTAAAAGGCACAGGAAAATTTCAATTTTTTAAGATGTTTTTGTTACAATTTTTGTTTTTAAAAAATGCGAAAAAGTTCAAGGTTTATTGAACACAATTTATCGAATTGACAACCGATTTCCAATCGGATTGCTTTTCCGAGTTTGTAATTAAAAGTTTTATAATTCTGCATTTAAGGTTTAAGAAAAAACTTAATTAAAATTTTTCATACAATTTTGAAAATTTTTATGACTTAAACCTTAAAAAATTTTCAAAAAATTAAAAAAAATTGTTTGCTTTAAATGAAAAAGTTTTAATGTCATTTGAATTGGCTGCTAAAAACGATTGTAAAATGTGTAACTCCTACGGAAATCGGTTTTTTTTTGAGTAAGTAATAAACTTAAAAGGCACAGGAAAATTTCAATTTTTTAAGATGTTTTTGTTACAATTTTTGTTTTTAAAAAATGCGAAAAAAGTTCAAGGTTTATTGAACACAATTTATCGAATTGACAACCGATTTCCAATCGGATTGCTTTTCCGAGTTTGTAATTAAAAGTTTTATAATTCTGCATTTAAGGTTTAAGAAAAAACTTAATTAAAATTTTTCATACAATTTTGAAAATTTTTATGACTTAAACCTTAAAAAATTTTCAAAAAATTAAAAAAAATTGTTTGCTTTAAATGAAAAAGTTTTAATGTCATTTGAATTGGCTGCTAAAAACGATTGTAAAATGTAACTCCTACGGAAATCAGGTTTTTTTTGGGTAAGTAATAAACTTAAAAGGCACAGGAAAATTTCAATTTTTAAGATGTTTTTGTTACAATTTTTGTTTTTAAAAAATGCGAAAAAAGTTCAAGGTTTATTGAACACAATTTATCGAATTGACAACCGATTTCCAATCGGATTGCTTTTCCGAGTTTGTAACTAAAAATTTTATAATTCTGCATTTAAGGTTTAAGAAAAAACTTAATTAAAATTTTTCATACAATTTTGAAAATTTTTATGACTTAAACCTTAAAAATTTTTCAAAAAATTAAAAAAAAATTTTTTGCTTTTAAATGGAAAAGTTTTAATGTCATTTGAATTGGCTGCTAAAAACGATTGTAAAAATGTTACTCCTACGGAAATCGGTTTTTTTTTTAGTAAGTAATAAACTTAAAAGGCACAGGAAAATTTCAATTTTTTAAGATGTTTTTGTTACAATTTTTGTTTTTAAAATATGCGAAAAAAGTTCAAGGTTTATTGAACACAATTTATCGAATTGACAACCGATATCCAATCGGATTGCTTTTCCGAGTTTGTAATTAAACGTTTTAAATTCTGCATTTAAGGTTTAAGAAAAAACTTAATGAAAATTTTTCATACAATTTTGAAAATTTTTATGACTTAAACCTTAAAAAATTTTCAAAAAATTAAAAAAAAATTGTTTGCTTTAAATGAAGAAGTTTTAATGTCATTTGAATTGGCTGCTGAAAACGATTGTAAACATGTAACTCCTACGGTAATCAGTTTTTTTTTTTGAGTAAGTAATAAACTTAAAAGGCACAGGAATAAAGAAAGAATTAAGATGTTTTTGTTACAATTTTGTTTTTAAAAAATGAAAAAAAAGTTCAAGGTGTATTGAACACAATTTACCGAATTGACAACCGATTTCCAATCGGATTGCTTTTCCGAGTTTGTAATTAAAAATTTTATAATTCTGCATTTAAGGTTTAAGAAAAAACTTAATTAAAATTTTTCATACAATTTTGAAAATTTTTATGACTTAAACCTTAAAAAATTTTCAAAAAATTAAAAAAAATTTTTTGCTTTAAATGAAAAAGTTTTAATGTCATTTGAATTGGCTGCTAAAAACGATTGTAAAAATGTAACTCCTACGGAAATCGGTTTTTTTTTGAGTAAGTAATAAACTTAAAAGGCACAGGAAAATTTCAATTTTTTAAGATGTTTTTGTTACAATTTTTGTTTTTAAAAAATGCGAAAAAAGTTCAAGGTTTATTGAACACAATTTATCGAATTGACAACCGATTTCCAATCGGATTGCTTTTCCGAGTTTGTAATTAAAAGTTTTATAATTCTGCATTTAAGGTTTAAGAAAAAACCTAATTAAAATTTTTCATACAATTTTGAAAATTTTTATGACTTAAACCTTAAAAAATTTTCAAAAAATTAAAAAAAAATTTTTTGCTTTAAATGAAAAAGTTTTAATGTCATTTGAATTGGCTGCTAAAAACGATTGTAAAAATGTAACTCCTACGGAAATCGGTTTTTTTTTGAGTAAGTAATAAACTTAAAAGGCACAGGAAAATTTCAATTTTTAAGATGTTTTTGTTACAATTTTTGTTTTTAAAAAATGCGAAAAAAGTTCAAGGTTTATTGAACACAATTTATCGAATTGACAACCGATTTCCAATCGGATTGCTTTTCCGAGTTTGTAATTAAAAGTTTTATAATTCTGCATTTAAGGTTTAAGAAAAAACTTAATTAAAATTTTTCATACAATTTTGAAAATTTTTATGACTTAAACCTTAAAAAATTTTCAAAAAATTAAAAAAAATTTTTTTGCTTTAAATGAAAAAGTTTTAATGTCATTTGAATTGGCTGCTAAAAACAATTGTAAATATGTTACTTCTACTGAAATCGGGTTTTTTTTTTAGTAAGTAATAAACTTAAAAGGCACAGGAAAATTTCAATTTTTTAAGATGTTTTTGTTACAATTTTGTTTTTAAAAAATGAAAAAAAAGTTCAAGGTGTATTGAACACAATTTACCGAATTGACAACCGATTTCCAATCGGATTGCTTTTCCGAGTTTGTAATTAAAAATTGTATAGTTCTGCATTTAAGGTTTAAGAAAAAACTTAATTAAAATTTTTCATACAATTTTGAACATTTTCATGCCTTAAACCTTAAAAAATTTTCAAGAAAATTAAAAAATTTATTTTGCTTTTAAATGGAACAGTTTTAATGTCATTTGAATTGGCTGCTAAAAACGATTTTAAAAATGTAACTCCTACGGGAATCTGTTTTTTTTTGAGTAAGTAATAAACTTAAAAGGCACAGGAAAATTTCAATTTTTTAAGATGTTTTTGTTACAATTTTTGTTTTTAAAAAATGCGAAAAAAGTTCAAGGTTTATTGAACACAATTTATCGAATTGACAACCGATTTCCAATCGGATTGCTTTTCCGAGTTTGTAATTAAAAGTTTTATAATTCTGCATTTAAGGTTTAAGAAAAAACTTAATTAAAATTTTTCATACAATTTTGAACATTTTCATGACTTAAACCTTAAAAAATTTTCAAAAAATTAAAAAAATTTTTTTGCTTTTAAATGGAAAAGTTTTAATGTCATTTGAATTGGCTGCTAAAAACGATTGTAAATATGTAACTCCTACGGAAATCGGTTTTTTTTTGAGTAAGTAATAAACTTAAAAGGCACAGGAAAATTTCAATTTTTTAAGATGTTTTTGTTACAATTTTTGTTTTTAAAAAATGCGAAAAAAGTTCAAGGTTTATTGAACACAATTTATCGAATTGACAACCGATTTCCAATCGGATTGCTTTTCCGAGTTTGTAATTAAAAATTTTATAATTCTGCATTTAAGGTTTAAGAAAAAACTTAATTAAAATTTTTCATACAATTTTGAAAATTTGTATGACTTAAACCTTAAAAAATTTTCAAAAAAATGAAAAAATTTATTTTGCTTTTAAATGGAAAAGTTTTAATGTCATTTGAATTGGCTGCTAAAAACGATTGTAAAAATGTAACTCCTACGGAAATCGGTTTTTTTTTTGAGTAAGTAATAAACTTAAAAGACACAGGAAAATTTCAATTTTTTAAGATGTTTTTGTTACAATTTTTGTTTTTAAAAAATGCGAAAAAAGTTCAAGGTTTATTGAACACAATTTATCGAATTGACAACCGATTTCCAATCGGATTGCTTTTCCGAGTTTGTAATTAAAAGTTTTATAATTCTGCATTTAAGGTTTAAGAAAAAACTTAATGAAAATTTTTCATACAATTTTGAAAATTTTTATGACTTAAACCTTAAAAAATTTTCAAAAAATTAAAAAAAAATTGTTTGCTTTAAATGAAAAAGTTTTAATGTCATTTGAATTGGCTGCTAAAAACGATTGTTAAAATGTAACTCCTACGGAAATCAGTTTTTTTTTGAGTAATTAATAAACTTAAAAGGCACATGAAAATTTCAATTTTGTAAGATGTTTTTGTTACAATTTTGTTTTAAAAAATCAAAAAAGTTCAAGGTTTATTGAACACAATTTATCGAATTGACAACCGATTTCCAACGGAATGCTTTTCCGAGTTTGTAATTAAAAATTTTATAATTCTGCATTTAAGGTTTAAGAAAAAACTTAATGAACATTTTTCATACAATTTTGAAAATTTTTATGACTTAAACCTTAAAAAATTTTCAAAAAATTAAAAAAAAATTTTGCTTTAAATGAAAAAGTTTTAATGTCATTTGAATTGGCTGCTAAAAACGATTGTAAAAATGTAACTCCTACGGAAATCGGTTTTTTTTTTGAGTAAGTAATAAACTTAAAAGGCACAGGAAAATTTCAATTTTTTAAGATGTTTTTGTTACAATTTTTGTTTTTAAAAAATGCGAAAAAAGTTCAAGGTTTATTGAACACAATTTATCGAATTGACAACCGATTTCCAATCGGATTGCTTTTCCGAGTTTGTAATTAAAAATTTTATAATTCTGCATTTAAGGTTTAAGAAAAAACTTAATTAAAATTTTTCATACAATTTTGAAAATTTTTATGACTTAAACCTTAAAAAATTTTCAAAAAATTAAAAAAAAATTTTTTGCTTTAAATGAAAAAGTTTTAATGTCATTTGAATTGGCTGCTAAAAACGATTGTAAAAATGTAACTCCTACGGAAATCGGTTTTTTTTTGAGTAAGTAATAAACTTAAAAGGCACAGGAAAATTTCAATTTTTAAGATGTTTTTGTTACAATTTTTGTTTTTAAAAAATGCGAAAAAAGTTCAAGGTTTATTGAACACAATTTATCGAATTGACAACCGATTTCCAATCGGATTGCTTTTCCGAGTTTGTAATTAAAAGTTTTATAATTCTGCATTTAAGGTTTAAGAAAAAACTTAATTAAAATTTTTCATACAATTTTGAACATTTTCATGACTTAAACCTTAAAAAATTTTCAAAAAATTAAAAAAAAATTTTGCTTTAAATGAAAAAGTTTTAATGTCATTTGAATTGGCTGCTAAAAACGATTGTTAAATATGTAACTCCTACGGAAATCGGTTTTTTTTTTGAGTAAGTAATAAACTTAAAAGGCACAGGAAAATTTCAATTTTTTAAGATGTTTTTGTTACAATTTTTGTTTTTAAAAAATGCGAAAAAAGTTCAAGGTTTATTGAACACAATTTATCGAATTGACAACCGATTTCCAATCGGATTGCTTTTCCGAGTTTGTAATTAAAAATTTTATAATTCTGCATTTAAGGTTTAAGAAAAAACTTAATTAAAATTTTTCATACAATTTTGAAAATTTTCATGACTTAAACCTTAAAAAATTTTCAAAAAATTAAAAAAAAATTTTGCTTTAAATGAAAAAAGAAAAGTTTTAATGTCATTTGAATTGGCTGCTAAAAACGATTTTAAAAATGTAACTCCTACGGGAATCTGTTTTTTTTTTGAGTAAGTAATAAAGGAAAATTTCAATTTTTCAAAATGTTTTTGTTACAATTTTGTTTTTAAAAAATGCGAAAAAAGTTCAAGGTTTATTGAACACAATTTATCGAATTGACAACCGATTTCCAACGGAATGCTTTTCCGAGTTTGTAATTAAAAATTTTATAATTCTGCATTTAAGGTTTAAGAAAAAACTTAATGAAAATTTTTCATACAATTTTGAAAATTTTTATGACTTAAACCTTAAAAAATTTTCAAAAAATTAAAAAAAAATTGTTTGCTTTAAATGAAAAAGTTTTAATGTCATTTGAATTGGCTGCTAAAAACGATTGTAAATATGTAACTCCTACGGAAATCGGTTTTTTTTTGAGTAAGTAATAAACTTAAAAGGCACATGAAAATTTCAATTTTTTAAGATGTTTTTGTTACAATTTTTGTTTTTAAAAAATGCGAAAAAAGTTCAAGGTTTATTGAACACAATTTATCGAATTGACAACCGATTTCCAATCGGATTGCTTTTCCGAGTTTGTAATTAAAAGTTTTATAATTCTGCATTTAAGGTTTAAGAAAAAACTTAATGAAAATTTTTCATACAATTTTGAACATTTTTATGACTTAAACCTTAAAAAATTTTCAAAAAATTAAAAAAACATTTTTTGCTTTAAATGAAAAAGTTTTAATGTCATTTGAATTGGCTGCTAAAAACGATTGTAAATATGTAACTCCTACGGAAATCAGTTTTTTTTTGAGTAATTAATAAACTTAAACGGCACATGAAAATTTCAATTTTGTTAGATGTTTTTGTTACAATTTTGTTTTTAAAAAATGCGAAAAAAGTTCAAGGTGTATTGAACACAATTTATCGAATTGACAACCGATTTCCAATCGGATTGCTTTTCCGAGTTTGTAATTAAAAATTTTATAATTCTGCATTTAAGGTTTAAGAAAAAACTTAATTAAAATTTTTCATACAATTTTGAAAATTTTTATGACTTAAACCTTAAAAAATTTTCAAAAAATTAAAAAAAAATTGTTTGCTTTAAATGAAAAAGTTTTAATGTCATTTGAATTGGCTGCTAAAAACGATTGTAAATATGTAACTCCTACGGAAATCGGTTTTTTTTTGAGTAAGTAATAAACTTAAAAGGCACAGGAAAATTTCAATTTTTTAAGATGTTTTTGTTACAATTTTTGTTTTTAAAAAATGCGAAAAAAGTTCAAGGTTTATTGAACACAATTTATCGAATTGACAACCGATTTCCAATCGGATTGCTTTTCCGAGTTTGTAATTAAAAGTTTTATAATTCTGCATTTAAGGTTTAAGAAAAAACTTAATTAAAATTTTTCATACAATTTTGAAAATTTTTATGACTTAAACCTTAAAAAATTTTCAAAAAATTAAAAAAAAATTGTTTGCTTTAAATGAAAAAGTTTTAATGTCATTTGAATTGGCTGCTAAAAACAATTGTAAATATGTAACTCCTACGGAAATCGGGTTTTTTTTGAGTAAGTAATAAACTTAAAAGGCACAGGAAAATTTCAATTTTTTAAGATGTTTTTGTTACAATTTTGTTTTTAAAAAATGCGAAAAAAGTTCAAGGTTTATTGAACACAATTTATCGAATTGACAACCGATTTCCAATCGGATTGCTTTTCCGAGTTTGTAATTAAAAGTTTTATAATTCTGCATTTAAGGTTTAAGAAAAAACTTAATGAAAATTTTTCATACAATTTTGAAAATTCGTATGACTTTAACCTTAAAAAAAATTTTTAAAAAATTAAAAAAAAATTGTTTGCTTTATATGAAAATGTTTTAATGTCATTTGAATTGGCTGCTAAAAACGATTGTAAAAATGTAACTCCTACGGAAATCGGTTTTTTTTTGAGTAAGTAATAAACTTAAAAGGCACAGGAAAATTTCAATTTTTTAAGATGTTTTTGTTACAATTTTTGTTTTTAAAAAATGCGAAAAAAGTTCAAGGTTTATTGAACACAATTTATCGAATTGACAACCGATTTCCAATCGGATTGCTTTTCCGAGTTTGTAATTAAAAGTTTTATAATTCTGCATTTAAGGTTTAAGAAAAAACTTAATTAAAATTTTTCATACAATTTTGAAAATTTTTATGACTTAAACCTTAAAAAATTTTCAAAAAATAAAAAAAAATTTTTTGCTTTAAATGAAAAAGTTTTAATGTCATTTGAATTGGCTGCTAAAAACGATTGTAAAAATGTAACTCCTACGGAAATCGGTTTTTTTTTGAGTAAGTAATAAACTTAAAAGGCACAGGAAAATTTCAATTTTGTAAGATGTTTTTGTTACAATTTTTGTTTTTAAAAAATGCGAAAAAAGTTCAAGGTTTATTGAACACAATTTATCGAATTGACAACCAATTTCCAATCGGATTGCTTTTCCGAGTTTGTAATTAAAAGTTTTATAATTCTGCATTTAAGGTTTAAGAAAAAACTTAATTAAAATTTTTCATACAATTTTGAAAATTTTTATGACTTAAACCTTAAAAAATTTTCAAAAAATAAAAAAAAATTTTTTGCTTTAAATGAAAAAGTTTTAATGTCATTTGAATTGGCTGCTAAAAACAATTGTAAAAATGTAACTCCTACGGAAATCGGTTTTTTTTTGAGTAAGTAATAAACTTAAAAGGCACAGGAAAATTTCAATTTTGTAAGATGTTTTTGTTACAATTTTTGTTTTTAAAAAATGCGAAAAAAGTTCAAGGTTTATTGAACACAATTTATCGAATTGACAACCGATTTCCAATCGGATTGCTTTTCCGAGTTTGTAATTAAAAGTTTTATAATTCTGCATTTAAGGTTTAAGAAAAAACTTAATTAAAATTTTTCATACAATTTTGAACATTTTCATGACTTAAACCTTAAAAAATTTTCAAAAAAATGAAAAAATGTATTTTGCTTTTAAATGGAACAGTTTTAATGTCATTTGAATTGGCTGCTAAAAACGATTGTAAAAATGTAACTCCTACGGCAATCTGTTTTTTTTTTGAGTAAGTAATAAAAGAAAATTTCAATTTTTAAGATGTTTTTGTTACAATTTTTGTTTTTAAAAAATGCGAAAAAGTTCAAGGTTTATTGAACACAATTTATCGAATTGACAACCGATTTCCAATCGGATTGCTTTTCCGAGTTTGTAATTAAACGTTTTATAATTCTGCATTTAAGGTTTAAGAAAAAACTTAATTAAAATTTTTCATACAATTTTGAACATTTTTATGACTAAAACCTTAAAAAATTTTCAAAAAATTAAAAAAAATTTTTTGCTTTAAATGCAAAAGTTTTATTGTCATTTGAATTCGCTGCTAAAAACGATTGTAAAAATGTAACTCCTACGGAAATCGGGTTTTTTTTTGAGTAAGTAATAAACTTAAAAGGCACAGGAAAATTTCAATTTTGTAAGATGTTTTTGTTACAATTTTTGTTTTTAAAAAATGCGAAAAAAGTTCAAGGTTTATTGAACACAATTTATCGAATTGACAACCGATTTCCAATCGGATTGCTTTTCCGAGTTTGTAATTAAAAGTTTTATAATTCTGCATTTAAGGTTTAAGAAAAAACTTAATGAAAATTTTTCATACAATTTTGAAAATTTTTATGACTTAAACCTTAAAAAATTTTCAAAAAATTAAAAAAAATTTTTTGCTTTAAATGAAAAAGTTTTAATGTCATTTGAATTGGCTGCTAAAAACGATTGTAAAAATGTAACTCCTACGGAAATCGGTTTTTTTTTGAGTAAGTAATAAACTTAAAAGGCACAGGAAAATTTCAATTTTTTAAGATGTTTTTGTTACAATTTTTGTTTTTAAAAAATGCGAAAAAAGTTCAAGGTTTATTGAACACAATTTATCGAATTGACAACCGATTTCCAATCGGATTGCTTTTCCGAGTTTGTAATTAAAAGTTTTATAATTCTGCATTTAAGGTTTAAGAAAAAACTTAAAGAAAATGTTTCATACAATTTTGAAAATTTTTATGACTTAAACCTTAAAAAATTTTCAAAAATTAAAAAAAAATTTTTTGCTTTAAATGAAAAAAGTTTTAATGTCATTTGAATTGGCTGCTAAAAACGATTGTTAAATATGTAACTCCTACGGAAATCGGTTTTTTTTTGAGTAAGTAATAAACTTAAAAGGCACAGGAAAATTTCAATTTTTTAAGATGTTTTTGTTACAATTTTTGTTTTTAAAAAATGCGAAAAAAGTTCAAGGTTTATTGAACACAATTTATCGAATTGACAACCGATTTCCAATCGGATTGCTTTTCCGAGTTTGTAATTAAAAATTTTATAATTCTGCATTTAAGGTTTAAGAAAAAACTTAATGAAAATTTTTCATACAATTTTGAAAATTTTTATGACTTAAACCTTAAAAAATTTTCAAAAAATTAAAAAAAAATTGTTTGCTTTAAAAAAAAAAAAGTTTTAATGTCATTTGAATTGGCTGCTAAAAACAATTGTAAATATGTAACTCCTACGGAAATCGGTTTTTTTTTTGAGTAAGTAATAAACTTAAAAGGCACAGGAAAATTTCAATTTTTTAAGATGTTTTTGTTACAATTTTTGTTTTTAAAAAATGCGAAAAAAGTTCAAGGTTTATTGAACACAATTTATCGAATTGACAACCGATTTCCAATCGGATTGCTTTTCCGAGTTTGTAATTAAAAGTTTTATAATTCTGCATTTAAGGTTTAAGAAAAAACTTAATTAAAATTTTTCATACAATTTTGAAAATTTTTATGACTTAAACCTTAAAAAATTTTCAAAAAATTAAAAAAAAATTGTTTGCTTTAAAAAAAAAAAAGTTTTAATGTCATTTGAATTGGCTGCTAAAAACGATTGTAAAAATGTAACTCCTACGGAAATCGGTTTTTTTTTGAGTAAGTAATAAACTTAAAAGGCACAGGAAAATTTCAATTTTTTAAGATGTTTTTGTTACAATTTTTGTTTTTAAAAAATGCGAAAAAAGTTCAAGGTTTATTGAACACAATTTATCGAATTGACAACCGATTTCCAATCGGATTGCTTTTCCGAGTTTGTAATTAAAAGTTTTATAATTCTGCATTTAAGGTTTAAGAAAAAACTTAATTAAAATTTTTCATACAATTTTGAAATTTTTATGACTTAAACCTTAAAAAATTTTCAAAAAATTAAAAAAAAATTTTGCTTTAAATGAAAAAGTTTTAATGTCATTTGAATTGGCTGCTAAAAACGATTGTAAAAATGTAACTCCTACGGATATCGGCTTTTTTTTGAGTAAGTAATAAACTTAAAAGGCACAGGAAAATTTCAATTTTTTAAGATGTTTTTTTTACAATTTTTGTTTTTAAAAAATGCGAAAAAGTTCAAGGTTTATTGAACACAATTTATCGAATTGACAACCGATTTCCAATCGGATTGCTTTTCCGAGTTTGTAATTAAAAGTTTTATAATTCTGCATTTAAGGTTTAAGAAAAAACTTAATTAAAATTTTTCATACAATTTTGAAAATTTTTATGACTTAAACCTTAAAAAATTTTCAAAAAATTAAAAAAAATTTTTTTTGCTTTAAATGAAAAAGTTTTAATGTCATTTGAATTGGCTGCTAAAAACGATTGTAAATATGTAACTCCTACGGAAATCGGTTTTTTTTTGAGTAAGTAATAAACTTAAAAGGCACAGGAAAATTTCAATTTTGTAAGATGTTTTTGTTACAATTTTTGTTTTTAAAAAATGCGAAAAAAGTTCAAGGTTTATTGAACACAATTTATCGAATTGACAACCGATTTCCAATCGGATTGCTTTTCCGAGTTTGTAATTAAAAGTTTTATAATTCTGCATTTAAGGTTTAAGAAAAAACTTAATTAAAATTTTTCATACAATTTTGAAAATTTTTATGACTTAAACCTTAAAAAATTTTCAAAAAATTAAAAAAAATTTTTGTTTGCTTTAAAAGAAAAAGTTTTAATGTCATTTGAATTGGCTGCTAAAAACGATTGTAAATATGTAACTCCTACGGAAATCGGTTTTTTTTTTGAGTAAGTAATAAACTTAAAAGGCACAGGAAAATTTCAATTTTTTAAGATGTTTTTGTTACAATTTTTGTTTTTAAAAAATGCGAAAAAAGTTCAAGGTTTATTGAACACAATTTATCGAATTGACAACCGATATCCAATCGGATTGCTTTTCCGAGTTTGTAATTAAAAGTTTTATAATTCTGCATTTAAGGTTTAAGAAAAAACTTAATGAAAATTTTTCATACAATTTTGAAAATTTTTATGACTTAAACCTTAAAAAATTTTCAAAAAATTAAAAAAAAATGTTTTGCTTTAAATGAAAAAGTTTTAATGTCATTTGAATTGGCTGCTAAAAACGATTGTAAAAATGTAACTCCTACGGAAATCGGTTTTTTTTTGAGCAAGTAATAAACTTAAAAGGCACAGGAAAATTTCAATTTTTTAAGATGTTTTTGTTACAATTTTTGTTTTTAAAAAATGCGAAAAAAGTTCAAGGTTTATTGAACACAATTTATCGAATTGACAACCGATTTCCAATCGGATTGCTTTTCCGAGTTTGTAATTAAAAGTTTTATAATTCTGCATTTAAGGTTTAAGAAAAAACTTAATGAAAATTTTTCATACAATTTTGAAAATTTGTATGACTTAAACCTTAAAAAATTTTTATTAAAAATTAAAAAAAAATTGTTTGCTTTAAATGAAAAATTTTTAATGTCATTTGAATTGGCTGCTAAAAACAATTGTAAAAATGTAACTCCTACGGAAATCGGTTTTTTTTTGGTAAGTAATAAACTTAAAAGGCACAGGAAAATTTCAATTTTTAAGATGTTTTTGTTACAATTTTTGTTTTTAAAAAATGCGAAAAAAGTTCAAGGTTTATTGA
The DNA here is from genome assembly GCA_018150695.1 of Drosophila oshimai. Taxonomy (NCBI): domain Eukaryota; kingdom Metazoa; phylum Arthropoda; class Insecta; order Diptera; family Drosophilidae; genus Drosophila; species Drosophila oshimai. Next base: position 15,980 of record JAECWM010000259.1, on the reverse strand, counting down.
ACACAATTTATCGAATTGACAACCGATTTCCAATCGGATTGCTTTTCCGAGTTTGTAATTAAAAGTTTTATAATTCTGCATTTAAGGTTTAAGAAAAAGCTTAATTAAAATTTTTCATACAATTTTGAAAATTTTTATGACTTAAACCTTAAAAAATTTTCAAAAAATTAAAAAAAAATTGTTTGCTTTAAATGAAAAAGTTTTAATGTCATTTGAATTGGCTGCTAAAAACGATTGTAAAATGTAACTCCTACGGAAATCGGGTTTTTTTTGAGTAAGTAATAAACTTAAAAGGCACAGGAAAATTTCAATTTTGTAAGATGTTTTTGTTACAATTTTTGTTTTTAAAAAATGCGAAAAAAGTTCAAGGTTTATTGAACACAATATGTCGAATTGACAACCGATGTCCAATCAGATTGCTTTTCCGAGTTTGTAATTAAGATTTTTATAATTCTGCATTTAAGGTTTAAGAAAAAACTTAATTAAAATTTTTCATAAAATTTTGAACCTAAAAAAAAAAATTTTCAAAAAAAATGAAAAATCGTTTGCTTTTAAATGGAAAAGTTTTAATGTCATTTGAATTGGCTGCTAAAAACGATTTTTAAAATGTAACTCCTACGGAAATCGGGTTTTTTTGAGTAAGTAATAAACTTAAAAGGCACAGGAAAATTTCAATTTTTAAGATGTTTTTGTTACAATTTTTTTGTTTTTTTAAAAAATGCAAAAAAAGTTTTTTTTTTTTTTTTTTTTTTTTTTCGCGCGTTGTCCCACGGCCCACTTACCCGCCCAACCGACCGGGGCGCCGCAGTGTATCGTACGGCACGATTCGCGAGAAGATAGACGCGAGCTATGAAAAGATAGGCAAAGTCCGAGGAAAAAGTAGGATCTAATTTTGTGATAACGAAATTAGTATAAGTCGTTTTAAGAGCGGCAGAGAGTCAGAATTTGAGATTATAGGATAAAGTCTATTATAGTCAGAACATAATACTCTGAAAGGCTCATGCAAGTCATAGTTAGATCTACAATGGTTTAATATTAAGGGTATATAATTTCTAGTTAATCTACTTGGCACAGAAAAGTTAAGCCGACCTACCAAGTCGGCACTGTCAATATCACCACGAATAAGATTATAAATAAAAATAGTACCAAGCATCGTTCTACGGTTAGCTAGGGAGGGTAAATTAATTAAAAGTAATCTGCTAGAATAAGAAGGTAAGTTAAGGTTTGCATCCCAGTTGAGGCGCCGTAAAGCAAAAATTTAAAAGTTTTTCTGTACAGATTCAATGCGATCTATATGTACTCCGTATTGGGGACTCTAGACGGGAGACCCATACTCTAGAATCGGACGGACTAGCGAAGTAAATAAGGTCTTAGTGACGTAGGGATCGTCAAATTCCTTCGACCATCTTTTAATGAAACCAAGCACTCCCCTGGCTTTATTAACCATGGACGAAATGTGATCAGTAAACTTAAGTTTTGGGTCCAAAAGGACGCCAAGATCGTCAACCATAGTTATTCTATCCAAAGATTTCCCACTTAGTGAGTAAGTTGCAAGTTTTGGATTGACTCGGCAAAAAGTCATCAGCTTGCACTTAGACCCGTTTAAATTTAGTAAATTATCACGGCACCAGTTTTGAAAATTGTTTAGATCGGATTGTAAGTCAGAATGGCTGGAAATATCCTTGTACTGCAGGCATAACTTAACATCATCTGCGTACATAAGAACGCGAGAATGATTTATAATTAATGGAAGGTCGTTAATAAATAAAGTAAAAAGAAGCGGACCAAGGTGACTCCCTTGTGGGACGCCGGAGGTAACTCGGAGAAAAAAATTAAAATCCATCTAAGAAGATCAATTGGAAACCCTAACAAGTCAAGTTTCCGAACTAAAAGTGAGTGGTTTACAGAGTCAAATGCTTTACTAAAGTCAGTGTAAATGACATCTGTTTGAAAGCTACTTTTAAAGCCCTTTATCACTAATGAGGTGAGCTCCAAAAGGTTAGTAGTTGTTGATCTTCTTTTCATAAATCCGTGTTGACACGGAGATATTACTGACCTACAAAGGTGCTGCAAATGAGGAGTAATGACATTTTCGAAAAGTTTGGGGATAGCCGACAACTTAGAGATACCTCTATAATTGCTGGCATCCAATTTGTTACCTTTTTGTGGAGAGGAATAACAAATGACTCCTTCCAAATAAGGGGAAATTGGGAGGTTTCTAAAGATAAGGTGAACAATTTGAGAAGGGGTTTGCATAAGGTTTCCGCGCAATTCCTAAGCACGCAGCCAGGAATTCCGTCGGGACCTGGAGAGTAAACAGGCTTAACACGTTGAAGATCCAAAAATAAGGAGCTTTCGTTTAAAATAGGACTGAATATAAGGTTCGACGTGGACATGGTGTAAGAATAAGGCTCTATTGGATGTGCGGAAGTAGTATAAGTTGTTTGAAAAAACTGGGCATAAAGATCGGCTATAGCCTGATCTGTGATTGCTGTCATGTTTTCAAAATAAAGCGAGGAAGGATAAGAAGTAGATTTACGATTGGTGTTAACAAAGTTATAAAACTGTTTCGGGTCCTGCGAGAACTGGACCTTACAACGATTTAAATAATTTTTATAGCACTGCGCGTTAAGCACGGTAAATGTTGACCGAGCACTTAGATATTTTGAAAAAACGGATTGAGAACCGGAGTATTTATATTTCCTATAAAGTCTGGACTTAACATTTCTTAGGTGTGACAACTCTTTACTAAACCAAGGTGGTTTACTGGAGATAGCCGGATAGTACATCGGAACACAAGAATTAAAAAATGATTTAATTGCAGTATAGAAAATATTTATGGCATCAGCCATATTATTGCATGAGTAGAGATCGGACCAATTGAAGCCAGATATAAAATTATTTAGCCTAGAAAAGTCTGCCTTACGAAAACAATGTATTCGTTTAGTTGACCTTTCTGATTTTTCTTCTATCACGATACCCGTGTCAACTGTCACATCGAAAGTAGGATGATATGGATCTTCAGGTTGCGTAAGTAGTGGAACCCTGGATAGAAACACGCCTTCAGGATTTGAGACAAAGCACAAATCTAGTAAGCGGCCTAGTGAGTTTCGAACATGGTTTACTTGACTCAAAGATATGTCAAGCAAGCCGTCAATAAAGTCATGTTGTGCAATAGGTAGTAAGACATTTGATTTTTCATCTGTGGACCACGTAGCTCCAGGTATGTTAAAATCACCTAGAACTAATAACTGATCCCTATCGGACAGCCTATTTGAAACGGACTGTATAACAGAAAGATGATTTAAGTACTCTTGGAGTTCAGAAGACGGCGGAATATAAGAGCAAGTGATATAAATAAACTTTCCCGGAAGGGACAGCTTTATACAAATAAATTCAATATTATTAAATTCCTCAAAACGTACCTCTTCCGACGTAAGGTTGGAGTCCACGGCAATTAAGACTCCACCTCCCCGTTTGGAAAGACGGTCAAGCCTATATACTGTGTACTTACCGGGAAAAACTTCGGAGCTTAGAATCTCCGGCTTTAACCAGGTTTCTGTAAACACAATAACATGGGATGCAAATGAAAAGCTATCAGAATACAATTTAGTTAGCTTGCTACGCAAGCCTCTTTCATTTTGATAGGAAAGAAGGAGGGTACTAGTTAGTTTTTTGTAGATGAGGAAGAAGTAGAAGATGGCACAATGGTCTGGCCGCGACTGGGAAGTCTTATTCCCGTGGGCCCTTTCTTTTTTTTCTTAGCTTCGAGCTCCTTTACCACCAAATTGTCCGGCCAGAATTTGGCAGAGCATATGGTAGCAAAGAGCTCGGGTGGGACAGTGATCTTGAAAGATGAAATATCCCTAGCATAAGAGAAGTTGAATTTTTCCACCTTAACGTTTTCGGCTTTTGTTTTGTCTTGTATATAAGACACTACATCAGTAGATGTTTGATCAGGGGAAAGCCGAGAAACAAATAATTGTTTCTTTGGTGGAACCACAGAAAGAGCTTTAGGTGGTGCAGGTTGTGCGTCTGCAGAACCACCTATGCCCGGTAGTCCGGACTCAATATTCCCTTGTGGCGGTGTGTTAACTAGGTTTGGTGGATTCACCAACTGTGAAACCACTACGGACAAATTGGAATTTTCAGGATCGGCTATTTGCATACACTCCGCTGTGGATTGATCGGGTTCCGAATCTTTTTTTGCAGCCGATCTTAGCAACATTTGAGCGGTTGCTGAGTTCGGCTGCTGATCCACGGAAGTGCTCTGCTGGTCACCTGACTGTGGCTGCGGGGTGTGCCCCTTTGGCCTACCACCAGCAGCTTTTTTGCGCTTTGGAGACTCCTAAAATAGTTTTATGCTATTAAATTGAGTGTCCAGAGCTTGGAGCAGATCATCTGCCTTGCGAAAACTATCTCTAGCTCCGGCAAAACAGGTGATCAGCCCCTTCAAGCCGCCTTTAGTTTGGCGCATGAACAATTTCATCTCGTTCGCAACCTCGAGACAGGCGTCACAACAAAACTGCAAATTTTTGCCCTTACTTAGGTCATCACTTGTTCGGCCAGTAAAACCAGCGCACTTGGTGTGCACCATTTTTTCACATAGCCAGCAAGTCATTTTAGGCTGGTCAGCCTTGATTGCCTTCTGGCATTTTTTATCAACACAGACAAAAAAATATGTGTCCATAATTTTACTTAATCGGACCACTGTACCAAATGAAAATTAAATCGAAACTTGTAAGCCAGCCGCTAAAAGTACCGTAAGAGCACAGATAAATGCCCGCTTAGGAGTTTCGAAATAGAGAGCGAGATAAAGAGCAAGAGAGTTAGCGCAGTGCAATGCAGTTGATGTGCATGCAAAACAACAACAACGATTGGACCTGCGTGGGACGGATAAAGCACAAAAGAAAGGCAAAATAGAAACGCAACAACAAAAACACACTAGAAACTAAAAGTTTAAATTGTTAATTCGATGTTATGCACAGAATAGAACAGATTTCACTCGCGAAGCGAACGGAATATAAAAGTTTAAGAATTAAGAAGGGGATTTATATGTTTTTTATATTCCCACCGTTGGGTTTACTCAACAAACAAATAAAAAAACCGGAGCGCAGAAAAAAAACACGGCCGTTCACTTTGAAAGTACAGAGCGAAGTACTCAAAAAAAAAACCGATTTCCGTAGGAGTTACTTATTTACAATCGTTTTTAGCAGCCAATTCAAATGACATTAAAACTTTTTCATTTAAAACAAACAATTCTTTTTTAAATTTTTTGAAAATTTTTTAAGGCTTAAGTCATAAAAATTTTCAAAATTGTATGAAAAATTTTCATTTAGTTTTTTCTTAAACCTTAAATGCAGAATTATAAAATTTTTAGTTACAAACTCGGAAAAGCATTCCGGTGGAAATTGGTTGTCAATTCGATAAATTGTGTTCAATAAACCTTGAACTTTTTTCGCATTTTTTAAAAACAAAAATTGTAACAAAAACAGCTTACAAAATAGAAATTTTCCTGTGCCTTTTAAGTTTATTACTTACTCAAAAAAACCCGATTTCCGTAGGAGTTACATATTTACAATCGTTTTTAGCAGCCAATTCAAATGACATTAAAACTTTTTCATTTAAAGCAAATAATTTTTTTTTAATTTTTTGAAATTTTTTAAGGTTTAAGTCATAAAAATTTTCAAAATTGTATGAAAAATTTTCATTAGGTTTTTTCTTAAACCTTAAATGCAGAATTATAAAAATCTTAATTACAAACTCGGAAAAGCAATCCGATTGGATATCGGTTGTTAATTCGATATATTGTGTTCAATAAACCTTGAACTTTTTTCGCATTTTTTAAAAACAAAAATTGTAACAAAAACATCTTAAAAAATTGAAATTTTCCTGTGCCTTTTAAGTTTATTACTTACTCAAAAAAAAACCCGATTTCCGTAGGAGTTACATATTTACAATTGTTTTTAGCAGCCAATTCAAATGACATTAAAACTTTTTCATTTAAAGCAAATAATTTTTTTTAATTTTTTGAAATTTTTTTAAGGTTTAAGTCATAAAAATTTTCAAAATTGTATGAAAAATTTTCATTAAGTTTTTTCTTAAACCTTAAATGCAGAATTATAAAATTTTTAATTACAAACTCGGAAAAGCAATCCGATTGGAAATCGGTTGTCAATTCGATAAGTTGTGTTCAATACACCTTGAACTTTTTTCGCAATTTTTAAAAACTCAATTGTAAAAACACATCCTAAAAAATTGAAATTTTCCTGTGCCTTTTAAGTTTATTACTTACCCAAAAAAAACCCGATTTCCGTAGGAGTTACATTTTTACAATCGTTTTTAGCAGCCAATTCAAATGACATTACAACTTTTCAATTTAAAAGCAAACAAATTGTTTTTTTATTTATTTTGAAAATTTTTTAAGTTATAAAAATGTTCAAAATTTTATAAAAAATTTTAATTAAGTTTTTTCTTAAGGGGATATATACAGCCAGAAGCCCGAAAAAAGGCCGTTTTTTCGATTTTTTTTTTCAGGAAAACTATGCACAATTTCGGTTCGGGCGTTTTTCCATTTAAAAGTATACACATTAAAGATTAATTCACAATTTTTTTTATTGAAAAATTTTTACAGTGTAGCGAGATATGCTGGATTCTTCCGAGCGTCAAAAAAAAAAGAAAGAAAATTCGGTAGCCAACGCCGCTCCTTCGCAAATGATCGGAAACAAAAAAACCAAAACGATTATTAAATTAGATACTAGAATCTAGTCCTTGTCATAGGTGTTTTTGAAAATATTGATTTTTGACAAAATGGCGGACGTTTAAAAATGACATTGCGATTTTCGACTAAAAACTAGCCATTGTTTTACCTATTAAAAAAAACTAAGCATCGGAAAAAAAAACCCTATGACAAAGACTAGATAATTATGTATAGAACAAGCACAAACAATTTCATTGCAATCGGTTCGCTAGTTTTCGAGATATTTTGGCTACCGATTTCAAAGACGTGGTTTCGAGAAAAACGCGTTTGAAAATTTGGTAATACGGTACGGCACGCACGAACGTGATTCACTCTTCGGTCTATAACTTCGTTATTTTTTGAGATATCGACTTGAAACTTTCACAACACGTTTTTGATCCCTTAAGCTTCAAGAAAATGCAAAAAAAAAAATTGATTTTATCGAAAATGCTGGCTGTATATATCCCCTTAAACCTTAAATGCAGAATTATAAAACTCTTAACTACAACCTCGGAAAAGCAATCCGATTGGAAATCGGTTGTCAATTCGATATATTGTGTTCAATAAACCTTGAACTTTTTTCGCATTTTTTAAAAACAAAAATTGTAACAAAAACATCTTAAAAAATTGAAATTTTCCTGTGCCTTTTAAGTTTATTACTTACTCAAAAAAAAAACCGATTTCCGTAGGAGTTACATATTTACAATTGTTTTTAGCAGCCAATTCAAATGACATTAAAACTTTTTCATTTAAAGCAAAAAATTTTTTTTTAATTTTTTGAAAATTTTTTAAGGTTTAAGTCCCGCAGGTTTAAAATCCCGCAGGATATCCCTGCAACCGGAGTCGCTAGACTTTTCGAGGACAGATCCCTCGACGGCGAAAGACCACAGGCGGCAGCGCACACGCCTAGGATCTCACCAGCAGTTCAGGCCAGACCTGCGCTGCAAGTGTTTCCAGCCAGAGAGCGTGGTGTGCCAGCAGGACTTACTCTGCCAGCACGTCCACCCCTCGCGTCTGATAGGCCACACTCTATTAGACAGCTGAAAAAGACAGACGCCCTGCCAGCCCTAGGACAGCCCGGAGGACTGGATGACCCGAACAGGCGTGGCCTGCCAGGGTCAAAAGTCAAGTGGTACCTCAGGTACCTCTTGCAGGGCTTGACGCCAGAGGAGGCCTTAAGGAAGGCAAAGGAGCCGAGGGAGCAACCGGCAGTAGGAGCAGCACCGGCTGGCAAACGGCTGAATACCAGCCGCACACCACCCACAGACACCCCCAAAGGGTCCAGGCATGGCAAGGCTAGTGAGACAACCTCACGGGCCCCTAGGCAAGATGGACCTAGCACATCAGCAGCAGCAGCGGTAGAGAAGGCAAAGGTGCAGGCCAGGAAGATACCTTCCCAGCCTCGCCGAGACCATCAACCGACTCCCGCCGAAGGACGACCCTCTGGCCCGGCACCACCGCCCTCCGGACCCCGTCCGACATACGCGGAGGCTGCCAAGAAGGCATCGCTCATAAAGGTGGCCATCCTCCCGGAGAAGTTCCCGGTGTTCAGCCTAACCAATGAGGAGCTGTCTGGGCTACAGGAGTCCATCATGGACGAGATGCTCACGTCAGCGTGGAGCGGTCCGGTAATTTTCAGGGGGATCCACTTTAGGGTGGGTCACCTGATAATCGATTGCCTGGACGAGGGCACAGCTGAGTGGCTAAAACTTGCCGTACCTCAGCTGCGGACGTGGAAGGGAGTACCCCTTGCTACACGTTCTGCCCGAGGAGCGCGGATAGGACCAATGAGGAGATTCTGGCCTTCATCGGTTTCCAAAACCGCGTCGGAACAGACGCCTGGAAGGTCATCTCCAGGAGAAACGACGGAGCTGGTGCACTCCTCGTAATAGGGATGGACCTGGCCGGAAGGACTTCCGGTACGGTCACGTCACCGTGGGCGGTCTGAAGAAGACTATGAAAGCTCCGGAAGAGGCGTCCAACGAAGGCACCTGCGAGGCTGTCGAGGATACCCTCGAACCACCAAGTGTGGAGCCGACGTCGCAGAGTGGAGAGGACAGTAAATCTGCCATGGAGATTGGGGACGACCAGGGGGATGGACACCCCATGTCATCTCAAGAGCTGGCCCAGGAGCTCCTCCTGGACGAAAGCTGCGATGAGGCGGAGATCACCGTGATAGACGGTGGTGGAGAGACTTGATCGCTCTCTTCACCAGAAGTCACGGAGCACCGAACCGCCATCTGAAGGCTGCAACAAGCAGCACTCGGCTAGCCCAGGTGAACATCCATCGGGTCAAAGCAGCATCTGCTGTCTTGGCCAGGATGATCACCTCCCAACACCTAGGGCTAGCCCTTGTACAGGAACCATGGTTGCACCATGGCATTAAAGGCCTGTACACGAAGGATACTAAGGTAATACGCGATCCAGGAGAACTACCTCCCAGATCATGCATTGTTATAAGGAAAGATATCAATTACAATATCTTTTCAGAGTTCCTGAGCAGGGACTGTGTCGCCATTTCCATCGACGGCACAAGAGCCACACAGAAGCTAGCAGTGGCCTCCGTCTACTTTGCTGGGGAGGAAGCCTGTCCACCGCCAGAAATGCTCGGTCTAGTGGACCACTGCCGGAAGAACAAGATCCCCCTTATGTGATGCCAACGCACATCACGTGATCTGGGGCAGTACTGATGTAAACAACAGAGGTGAGCTACTACTAGAATTTATTTTAAACAATAACCTAGAGATTTGTAATGCCGGCTCCACGCCAACATTTGTTACCAAGGTAAGAGAAGAGGTGCTAGACATAACTCTGGCAACCAATTCAATCAAACCCCACATTAGGAACTGGCATGTGTCACCAGAAGAATCCATGTCCGACCACAGGACAATTTTGTTTGAGGTAGCCTTCAATACAAAAAGATATAGCCCTAAAAGAAACCCCAGGAAAACAAACTGGGATAAATTCAGGTCAACTCTAGAGCTAAATCATTCCAACGAACCGTCAGGATACCCTAGACATCCCTTGGAACTAGATAGAGCTGTAGACAACCTAGGTCACCAAATAGTAAATGCTTTTGAAGACAGCTGTCCACTAGGCAGACAGAAACGGGAAACAGACGCACCGTGGTGGAATGCTAAGCTTGAACGGCTACAACGCACCACTCGAAGGCTCTTCTACAGGCCAAAAACTGAAAGTAACTGGGAACGGTAAAGGCAAAGCCTGACGCTCTATAACAAAGAGATCAGGAAAGCCAAACGGAAGAACTATAGAAACTTCTGTGAGGCAATAAGTAACGTCAACGAGGGCGCAAGACTGCACAAGGTAATGGCCAAAAGTGCAACAGATAGTAATTTAGCCCTGAAGAAAGGTAATAACACCTTTACTTCCACGGATCGGGAGAAATTAGAACTTCTCTTTGACACGCATTTCCCGGGAAGTACTCCCATTACGGGAAATATTGTGCGTGATCACGACCTAGGACAGTAGCAAGTGATGACTGGGCAACAGCCAAGTCTATAGTTACGCCCGAGAAACTTAAATGGGCTATTGGAACTTTCCAACCATTTAAGTCACCGGGATTAGATAGGATCTCTCCATCCTTCTTGCAGCAGGGGCAGGAGCTACTCCTAACCCTCTTAAGAAGACTAATGGTAAGCAGCCTAGCCCTTGGCTATATCCCAAGTGCATGGTGCAGCGCTTGGGCGGTTTTCAACCAGAGAACGTCAAGGGTGTCACTTTTTGGCACCCGACTCACACTTATAAATTTGGAGTGCTTGTCGCACCCACAAACAACAAGAAAAGAATAACACACCCAAACGCACAAATCGCTTTCCGTGTTTCTTGATTTTGCATTTCGTCACTCATTCAAACAGTAAGCGTCGATTCCATTTCACCAGGCACCCAAAAATGTGGCGAAGATGAGTGAACGGCACAGTGCACTCAAAGCAAATGTGCGAACAGCAACGACAGATCACAAAAAGCAATGCGCAATATTGCACAAGTGGCGAAACGCTCATGTTTTACAGTTATGTTTTCGAGTGTCTTCTTTATGCGTGGCAAGGAAAACTATTAAAAATATATAAAATATGTAATGCCTTTGTTATAAACATTAAAATTAAATACATAAGTTGTACTTATTAAGTACATATGAATATATAACACGCAATGAAGCAGCAAAACACGGCTTTTTATTTTCATTTCACATTTATGTACGTCCATATGTAAATGTGCGTGTTTAAAAACAAATATGTATGCGGGTACACTTATTGTTAGGGTGTACCCTTGATGTTCTCTGTTTTCAACCCCAAGACCGGGAAGAAAGATATCACCAGCCCAAAGTCCTTCAGACCTATCAGCTTAACTTCGTTTTTCCTTAAAACGCTGAAAAAACTGGTAGACTACAATATTAGGAGAACAGCTCTCAGAGACTGTCCGCTGCAACACACGCAGCATGCATACAGAGCAGGCCGTTCAACAGACACGGCACACCCTAAAGGGGGCAGTTGACAGCAAAGAAATTGCTATTTGTGCCTTCCTAGACATAGAGGTTCGAGCTGCCCTGTCTAGGAGGAACATAGATGTTACAACGAGTAAATGGATTGGAGTGCTTTCCCCTTTGCTATGGAGTCTGCTGGTAGATGAGCTTCTCAGCAAACTTGCTGAAAAAGGGATCCAGTGTCAGGGATACGCCGATGACATTGTGATAATAGCCAGAGGCAAATTTGAAGAGACACTCTGTGACATCGTCCAACTCGGACTCAAGATAACGCTAGAATGGTGCAGGGAGGTTGGACTCAACCTAAACCCCGCCAAAACAGTCATCGTTCCCTTCACAAGGAAGTACAAACTACAGAGAATGAGACATATCTCATTGCTAGGAATTCCTATAGAAACTAGCCGAGAGGTTAAGTATCTAGGAATCACTTTAGATAGTAAGCTAAACTTCGCTTCCCACGTCCAAAAGACAGTGGAAAAGTGTTATAGAGCTCTCTATACCTGTCGAAAAATTGCTGGGAAATCCTGGGGAACCAGGCCCCAGATAATAAGATGGCTATACTTAATGATTGTGAGACCAATTCTCACGTACGGAGCAATTGCATGGGGTAAACGAGCTAAGCTCATCACCATACAAAAACAGCTACAAAAGTTGCAAAGACTTGCCTGCGTATGTATGACAGGGGCAATGAAAACCTGTCCCACAACTGCCTTCGAAGTACTGATGGAGCTAACACCACTCCATTGTGTAATTGAACTTCAACGCAAAGCTACCCTCCTGAGAATAAGCACTGAGGGCACGGGTAGTGGTTGCATTCTAAATAACAGGCATGCGACTAATCTGTTAGGTGAGGTGCCCCTAATACTACACCCTAGGGATGAAATGACAGCCGAATTAATTTTCGAGCAGAACTTCACAACACACTTAGGCAATAAGAAAGATTGGACCACATTGTCCGAAGTGCACCCTATGGCTAAACACACCATAGCATGGTACACAGATTGCGGATCCCTGACACAAAAAGGCACTGGCCTTGGAGTGGTAGGGCCCCGCATAAAATACCACGAATCCCTTGGCCAATACACCAGCATATTCCAGGCTGAGGTATGCGCTATTGGACGTTGTGCAGAGCTCAACATACAGCGTGGATATGAGAATAAGGACATATCGATCCTGTCGGACAGCCGATTAGCAATTACTGCTCTATGCAGTAATAAAGTCACCTCAAAGATAGTCCTAGAGGTGAAGAGTAAACTAAACTGTTTGGGCAGTCTAAATAGACTGGCCCTCAGATGGATTCCGGGTCATAGGGACATATCCGGAAATGAAATTGCCGATAAAATGGCAAAACTAGGAGCCGAACAGCCCCTGATAGGACCAGAACCCTACTGTGGCATAGGAAGGCACACAATAAAAGAATACATTAGGAAAGAGGAAGGCACCATGAGGCAAGAACACTGGAGGAATACCCCAGGCCTAAGGCAAGCAAAAATCTAATAGAAAACTACAACAAGAAGAGGTTCGAGGAACTTATTCAACTAGGGAAGAATTCACTTAGGATCGTTACCGGATTACTAACCGGGCACTGCAGACTGAAAAGTCACCTAGGTAAGATAGGAATAACCAGCCGCAGGACTTGCAGATTCTGTGACATGGAGGACGAAACCTCTACACACATTATCGCAGACTGTCCGGCCTTAATAAATATAAGATGCAGAACCTTAGGATCGAGACCTCTATCACATGAGCTCTTAGGAAGAATCAACCCATCAAAACTCCTCGACTTTGTTCGAGGAAATGGGTTGATATCTGAGCTGTAGGCTCCGAATGGGGGTACAATAGATCTAAACAGGTCGCGGTACACTAACACCCCAATAATATAATAATAATTTATTCAATTTTATTTTCCTTATCCTGTCTCACTCGCCCTTGTTTTCCCTAACCTATCTCCAGGTTGTTGCTAATTTTCCTGACTCCACGCACTGTGCCCGCCGCTATTAATCCAGCTATAGCGTGGCTGTGGTGTTGCTGTCCGAGCTGCTGCGACACGAACTGCCGGAATTTCACGGATCGCGATCACTGCGTGGGGCTGCACGGTGCAGGGTGGCTGATGGCGCGGCACGTGGGTTGACGGAACCCTTTGATTAGTTTTCTGGAGAGTACACGACCGTTCGCTGCTGGATGCCAAAACTTAGTAAAAGATTTTGCCGCGTGGCAAAAGTAACGCCGCCGGGATTAGTGTGCCCGTCGCGTCTTTTCCTGATCTTCCTGATATTTTGGTCATTTAGGTTATTTTTATGTTCTAGGTGGCGCTTAATCTTGGCATAGAGTTGCCATACCACGGCCGGAGAAAAATGGCTATCTAGGCGGGTTTACTAGCTATTTCTGGCGTAACTTCTAGCTAAGAATAATTATGCGATAGTTTTCTGTGGTGGAACTTAGATTTTAATTAATAACGTTAATATCTCCGTGGGCATGACTTATTTCTAATATGGGATATATATATATGATTAATGTGTTCTCATGGCTAGGTGAATATGTAATAAGAATAAACATAAAAATAATAATTTTAATAGTTTAAAAACAAAAGAAACGCTTTCCGGTTTAAAGAGCGCCTTAAGATATCGATAAATATCAGTAAAACAAGTTGGCAGCCGAGCAAACCAAAAAGACGCAGCCAGACCCAGCCAGCCAGAAGCCACAAGTGAAACTTATAAAGCGTTAAAAATGTGAACCTTCCCAGCCTTTTAAGTTTATTACTTACTCAAAAAAAATTATTGCCGATTTCCGTAGGAGTTACATTTTTACAATCGTTTTTAGCAGCCAGTTCAAATGACATTAAAACTTTTTTCATTTAAAGCAAACAATTTTTTTTTAATTTTTTAAGGTTTAAGTCATAAAAATTTTCAAAATTGTATGAAAAATTTTCATTAAGTTTTTTCTTAAACCTTAAATGCAGAATTATAAAACTCTTAATTACAACCTCGGAAAAGCAATCTTATTGGAAATCGGTTGTCAATTCGGTAAATTGTGTTCAATAAACCTTGAAATTTTTTCGCATTTTTTAAAAACAAAAATTGTAACAAAAACATATTAAAAAATTGAAATTTTCCTGTGCCTTTTAAGTTTATTACTTGTTCAAAAAAAACCGATTTCCGTAGGAGTTAAATTTTTACAATCGTTTTTAGCAGCCAATTCAAATGACATTAAAACTTTTTCATTTAAAGCAAAAAAATTTTTTGAATTTTTTGAAAATTTTTAAAGGTTTAAGTCATAAAAATGTTCAAAATTTTATGAAAAATTTTAATTAAGTTTTTTCTTAAACCTTAAATGCAGAATTGTAAAACTCTTAATTACAACCTCGGAAAAGCAATCCGATTGGAAATCGGTTGTCAATTCGATATATTGTGTTCAATACACCTTGAACTTTTTTCGCATTTTTTAAAAACTAAAATTGTAACAAAAACATCTTAAAAATTGAAATTTTTTTTTTTAATTTTTTTTTAATTTTTTAAGTCATAAAAATGTTTAAAATTTTATGAATAATTTTCATTAAGTTTTTTCTTAAACCTTAAATGCACAATTATAAAACTCTTAATTACAACCTCGGAAAAGCAATCCGATTGGAAATCGGTTGTCAATTCGATATATTGTGTTCAATAAACCTTGCAATCTGTGGAGGACAATACGCAGTCTGAAACTGTAGGGAATTCAACGGAGCTTCACCGCCAGATAGGTGAAGATATGTGAGGAGGCATAAACTTAGTTTTGTATGCCTGCGAAGTGGTCAGATGAGCAGATCTTGCAAGTCACATGGTAAATGTGAAGTTAATGGATGCCGGCATCACCGTCTGCTACATTGGGCAGACAGCCAACGCAGAAGGTCGCCGCAGCGAGGCGGCCACAGAAGCTACAACGTGGGAAACCAGCAAGTAGCAGTTTCCAGAGGGGCGCAGCAGGCAGCGGAGCAGTCCATACAACACTCTGGGCACTCTGGAAAAAAATGCTGCAAATGGAAAAATAAGGAAAAAAACCGCAACCAATATCAACATAACGACAATGTATTTATTTCAAAGACTACCTAGGCGTTATTCATCGTCGGAAACACAATTTTGACGTGTGTAATAACTGGCCCGCATGTCAACACATTTCAGACGAAAAGCTCGATCGCAAAATTACAAATCTTGGTGATAATCTCTTTCAGCGGGAGAGGATCCTTTTCCAAGAGCCTAAGATTTCTACAAGAATGTTCTAGAGGGTTCCAAACAAATTTTGAAAACAATTTTACAAGAAATTGTAGGCTATAAAAAAATTTGCCAAGAAAAAAGGGTGCCCACAACCCCCAATTTTGGTGCCCACAACCAACTTTAGCAGACATTTTAAGAATTAATTAAAAAATGTGTTTGCATAAATTTTTTTGGTTTAAATCGATATTGTTCCATTTAGTATAATACTTTGACTGAATAAAAAATGCATTACACTTACCTATTTAATCGATTCACTTTTATTAATACACTATTGAAAATCTTTGATAAAAACTTCACCACCTTTTCCAAGCACAAAAAAAACCAATTCGTTCATTTCAAAAAGCAAACGCGTTCGTTTACTTTGATATTTGGCATAAATCATACATAAGGTAATTGCTTGCGAATGACATAACCAAAAAAAGTCAATCTTCATTTTGTGAAAAGATACGTAGGGGTGCCCACAACCCCCATGCCCACAGCCACCACTTCTCCCCTA